>BMAO01002425.1:0-64257 GCA_019973975.1 Trichonephila clavata
AAAAAAATTCATATCATCCAGTATATCAATGGAAACTGAAGGAGCACCAAGAATCTTTCAGCCTTCATTACCTTGCATAATAAATTATACGGCACAAACTTGTTTTTCATGATGTAAGATTTTGTGTAAAAATTACGGTTTTCTAAAATTTATATTTTTAAAATTGTGTAAATTTACTTTGTAATTGTACTTTATTTTTCTTATATGCAATTGTGTATACTGAAGTGACATTTTTGAAATATTCTTAAAACATTTAGCCACGAAGCAGATATCGTAACAAAAAATGACATTTTTTTATAAATTCATATTAAAGCTTGGTAATAGTTTGTCTTAGAATAAATAAATTAATGTACTTATAAAATTTCACTTCAGTATAAATATAAATGTTTAACTAAAATACAGTCCAATTCTTGAGTCTCTATGTTTAATAGTTTTTGAGAAAAAGGTATGGGATGATACATCGAATGTGATACATGGTTTTTTGTCGTTACAAGTACCTTGTTACTGCTTAAAAATACAAAATTTCTTGTTTAAAAACATATAAACAGCTTTATTTTGGCTATTTTGGAAATTCTTTGTCCAGTTTACAGAAAATTTTGAATTCTGATATTTTTAGAAGTGTTTACATGTGAATATACTAAACCTTAATAAAAACTTTCAGAATATCGTATAAGCATGTATTCCCAAATGCAATGACAAATTCATACCAAAACTATATTGATACATTTTCACATTATATTTATGATGCTTTATGGTCAAATTTGATGTGAGTAATGCATAAAAGCTAACAGTTCTTCAAATATTAATACTGAATATGAGAAAAATGATCTAAATGCTAAGAAAATCTTGTTAGACAAAAACGAAAACATGCTATGTATGCATTTTCTGCGCAATTTAAGTAAAATAGGAAGCAAAAAAAATCTTAAAATAAATATAGAAGAAGTTAATGTTTAATAAAATGAGACAAACACATGTTGTAAATAATTTTTGTGATGAAGTGACATTTTATATTAAAACTGCAATTTTCTCAAAATGGTGTTTTTGAAACTGCATGCACCTTTTTCTCAGAATCTACTGTGTGAATGCCCATGCACAATTTTTACTGCACATTACTGATATGTTACTATATATACAGAAATAAGGTTTTTTTAGATGTTCCCAAAATATCTTGCTGAAAAGCAGTTATCGTAACAAAAAATTACCATTTTCAAAAAATTCATAATGATACTTTTACGTTGCATGCTTTTGAAAAAACTAAACAGAATTTTCGAAAAATCTCACTTTAGTATAAACATAAAAGTCTAATTACTATGCAGACAAAATTTAAAGTCTTTATTTTTTACAGTTCTGAGGAAAAGATACATAAGAAAACACTCAATTTAACACTGTTGGTGTTGGGTGTACCGACTCCTCTTAAACTCCTTGGGAGGGCCACTTTCATGTCCCTAATCACCTCTGATTGGCGAGAGTAACATATCTGCATACGCCTCTCTTCACTTTAGACCCACTCCATTGGTGCTTGGAGACAATAAGCTGGCACGTCTGATCCCAACACAATGAATACTGTTCACCGGAGCTTCCTTTCTACAGAAAGTTGAGGCTAAATACCGTCTGAATGTGGGAGAAAGAAAAGGTGTGGTGACACCGAAGCCGTTTCCTAATTGGCTCATATATGCTATCCTCTGGACATGAGAGACGAAAAGACGGTATTTTTGGGAGATACAATGTCCCATCTGGACAGCTTGTCCCCCTGTACGTCAATATTGACAAGTATTATCGGTTAGTGTTCTACTAATGAGCTGACGTTACACCACAAAGCAGCCGCTTTGTAATGCTAAGGGGAATGAAAAACGTTAGAAGGGTCTTTCAAAGCAACCAAACTGTCACTTGATTGGATATTTCTTCATGATAAAGGGAATTCGCACACTGTAAATACAACAAAGAAACTGTGTTATTTCCTCAGAAAGATGTTAGTTAACATCCTTATAGTTCAGATTTATCCTGTTTCACATATTCCTCCTTGTTTGACTCCTGAAAAATGGGCAAAAATAGACAATGCTCCACTTGCCATCAAGTGGATCGTGATGTTATGGAAGCGTGGTTCCATCATCACTCTTATTACTTTTTGGAGGAGGTCCCTGCCATTCCCATTCTATATAGATCAGGTAATTCTGCAAAAAGTAACAAGTAGCGAATCTAAAACAGGCTACGTTGATTGCTCTAGCCAAAGGACCATAAATTCTTGTTAAAGGTTAAAGAAAGGGGCTCCATTTCATCCCTAAAGTCCTTTATATTTACAAGCTGGACTTTTCAGACACCAGTATTTTTCACTGGAACGAACCTTGTGCGAACCCGTGGGTATGCGCGCCCATTTTTAAACTATCAGAACTGAAAGAAGTATGTCATGAAAGAGAAAACGTTATTCTGACATTATTTTTTGATGTGTAACATCTTTCCTCTCGATTGCTGGAGATTTGTGTTAGTGATTTCGTGAAAAGGGACGGAAATGCGTATCGGGAAATTGGGAAAGCGCGCACTATTTAATTTGACTAATCAGCGCGCTTGGTGGTGTCTCTTCGCTACCCTCGCAGTGAAGTTCTGTTTTTTCTCCTGCAATCGGGAGGGACTCCCCTCCCCTGCGGTCTAGGCCTTGGGATCTTTGTTTTTGTTTTGTTTTCTCACTTTAGGATCAGAGAAGAAGCTAAGTCCTTTAGCTGGATCTTGCAAAGATATATCCACTTGGGTCCAACTCTGGTAGCCATCAACCCGCTAGCCTTTTTTATATTGTTAAACTTAGCATTTCAAAATATTCTAATTCAAAAACTCAGTTTTGTTTGCGCTTGACTCTTAATTCGCACATACCAGCAAGTCATTAGACTTGCGATCCTTACGCTCAAATGTCAAAGTCTGAGGGCTCACCAAACAGATTTCGACGTTATTTCACAAAATTGTTCGTTACTCATGTTGGCAGAGCCGTGGTTAGATAATGACGAACGTGTTTTGATACCTGACTCCGATTACTGAGTACAATTTAAACGACCGGACCCATACAGCAGCTGGTGTTGCGATCTATCGTAAACAGAACAACTCACATGTTGTGGCTTCTCATATGGATATTACTTATCGTCAAACAAGTGGATTGGGTATTGTTATTCAAGATATTGGGGACATAAGTGCGGCAAAATGCTTATTTAAAAATGGACAAACAGTAAATTCGGTGGTCGTATACATTTCTCCGAATCAAACGGTTCAAAAAATTAAAGATTTCCTGCATTTTTTACTTTTTCCATATGCCGAAGGTGGCAGTGCTCTTATAAAAAATATCACTCGCTTTCCATAATTTTGAGTGGTGATTTTAAAGTTAACTTCAGTTTGCTAGAGGCCGCGCCACTTATAGCTTTTTTGAATGATGAACTCAATCTCGAAATGAACACAAATCGAAATGTTTCGACAACTAACAGTGGTACTGTTATTGATGCTATTTTTCAATGGTTTTTAAATACTTTAAAATCACAAGTATATATACCATATTTTAGTTATCATTACCGCTCTTCTCCAAATTGAACAAGAATAATTATTTTTGATAAAAAATTGCATTACTCCTCGTGTTAATTAAATAAAATTTTCATTAAAGATATAATTATTCCATAAAAAATTATTTCCGATCATACTCGATTCGTTTTTAAGTTGCTTTGCGAATTTACCACGATAACATGTCAGATGTTACACATCGTATGCGACTACTGTAAGGCTCGTTTCTTTTTTTTTTCAGTATTGCATTGTTGACTGCCATA
Source organism: Trichonephila clavata (assembly GCA_019973975.1). Classification (NCBI taxonomy): domain Eukaryota; kingdom Metazoa; phylum Arthropoda; class Arachnida; order Araneae; family Nephilidae; genus Trichonephila; species Trichonephila clavata. The sequence goes on from BMAO01002425.1 coordinate 3,795, forward strand.
AAAACGTAGTGTTTCAGATTATGTTCAATAAATAAAAAGTAAAGGGACAAAAAAACTATACTATTAAAAGAACATATAGAAATGTTTTTGGAAATAAATTATCTTCAAAAAGTAAAACCTTAACAAAATCGAGAATTTAGATATTACCATATCATCTTTTTTTAAAGATGATTAATATTAAATGTTTTTTTTTTAATATCTTGTGTAAAATATTTTCTTAGAATATAATATAAATATTTATATTATATTTTTAATACTGCAAAATGGTATTTTTCAAAATGTTTTTAAAAATAAAGACTATCAAAAATTGATGAAAGATGTAATATTAATCACAAATCTTTTTGTAAGTTAAAAAATAATGCGACAATAACTTTTTTAACATTTTAAAAGTTACTTAATTGCTTTAATTAATTTTTAAAACTTCAAAGTTTTATTTCGCATTGATATAATCAATGGTGTTTAAATTAAATTTTTCCTTTGCGAAGAATAATGTTTGAAGCTAAAGGTTTTATTTATAAGGAAAATAAATTCGTTTTCTGTACTGTATTACAATCCTCTGATTCTGCAATTTTTTGTGCAACTCGGGTACTGCCCAGAATATTTGTCTGAAAATTATAACTCACAGAAAATAACTATAAGTAAAATGTTTCTCAAAACACAAAAAAATAATAGAAATATTGTAGAATTTCTTTATTGCAAGTTTAAAACTATTTTATAATATTAAATGAATTAAATGTTCATCAATATATCTTATAAACATTGCAATAAGGTTTTTGAATGTAAACAATTGTCTTAAAACATCATATTGTTAAAATATTATTTCAAAAAGGGAGATTTTCTTTATCTTCTTCCTTTTGTTTTGCATCTCTCCAAACCAGACACAAGAGAAGTGAATAAAAGAAATTTCAAAAACTAATTTGAATAATTTAAAAAAAAAGATGAATCGTCATCTTTGTACGAAAAATATTTAAGAAAGGAAAAGCTTTAAAAACAGCAACAATGAGAAAATACAAAAATATAAATTTCTTCTTAATTGAGAGAAAGAATAATAGTTAAAAAATAATAGTTAAGTTCTAAAGCGAATCATAAAAAAGGGCGGGGGGAATGAATGTGTAATCAGAAATTACAATACACACAAATCTCAATTTTCAGAAATAAACATGAAAAAAATTGAAATAAAAGACGCAATTATTTTTCAAATGCATGCTTTTATTTATCTCGAACTCAAAAATATTTATGTAAAAATATTTCTGACATTCTTCCGATAAAACCGTGGTAAATATTTTATGCGAATAATAGTACTTAAAACATGCACTTTAATTTTTCAACAAGCAATGTTTTGTTTTTATAGTGCAGATTTGAATAATAAGTACAAAAACTTCATGGACAGATAAAAAAATAATTAGAACTTCTCACTTATATTTACGCATATCAAAATTATGTGTATGCAGATCAAAACGTCTAGTATTATTTTAAAAAGATGAAAAGTCTTTTCTTAAAGCTAAATTTTATTACTTTTCATTTATTTTTATTTTCTTAATTAAAACCTTTATAAAATGTATTTATTAATTAATTGATAACCTTAATACATTTATATACTTCTTAAAAAACACACATTTTAAATTAAAATTTAATTTTCTTATTTAGAATTCACGTTTTTGGAAACAAATTAAAAAGTTTTACTGAGCAAAGATTCTAATTTAGAAAAATATGTTTAAAAATCTTCGTTACGACAAAAAATTCTGTAGCATTTTTTTCATGTTTTAGAATTTTACAATAATCAGTAGATTTGCGCGTCATCTTAAATTATTGAAAAGCTGAGATCTCGTATATATAAAGCCACATTATTTTGTTATATAATTTTTGTTAAGATATTCTGATGTCATCAGATTCTGTTTAAATGAAACGATTTATTAATCCTTTTCTCCATTTTTTTCTGAGATACATTGAATAACATATTACATTTATGTGCACTTGTGTGCCCCATTTAAATAATTATCTATCTTAAATTCAAATTCAAACTCATATTTCCCTTATCGCAAAATCAGGGTGCAGATCAATTTTTACACGAGAAATCTTTTTTTTTCTACCACAGATGTCATTAAAATTTATTAGGATAAACAAAATACTGGTTTTTGTGAATATTAATTTTGAAGCAACCTAGTTTAATGAACGAAACATCAATGGGATGTTTCAGCAGTTTGCAAATGTTTGTTACTTTTTAGGCGTAAATGACTTAGAGGGTGTTTTTGTCCATAAATCAATACAAACATTAATTACACATACATAGTCACACACAAACAGATACAATTTATAATTTCCATGAGTTTCATCTCAATCATTAATGTTAATTAAACTATTAAATACATACACTACTAAAAAACTTTTGATATAATGGATGCTGGGAACTTTTGTTACCATAGTAAAGTCGAAAGAGCATATTCTAAATTTCCTTAAAAAAACTTCTTTTAATCTAATTATTATTTTTAAACGCTTATAGAGCCATTAAACAGATTGCTTTGAGTAATTAATCTTCTTTTTTAACTCCTTAAATGCTGACTAAAAGTTACGCGATTCGCCCTAATGTTATCGTTTTTTACATAAGCGCGCGTATGAAGTGTATTGAGGGGGGGGGGGACAAAAATAAGTATATTTTTTCTGTAAAATAAGTAAATCTTTCTCAAACATTCTGTCAAGATCATTTTATAACATTCCAGTTTCGGATTGTTTTACTGATTTCAGAGCAAAGAAAAGAAACGTACTTCGGAAATACGTTTATATACATCAGGGGCACTTAAAGAACGGTTTGAGCGTAACGAATCTATACGCCAGCGGCTGTCAAGAGGTTAATAAATATTCTCCGATAGAATATATTTTCAAAATTAAATTAGAGCTTCTCTAATTTGATTTTAAATGTAATGAAATATATGTACTTTATAAAAGTTATGTTTTTCGAAACTTAAAATAATTTTTTATGATATTTGATTGGGATTAATGAATGGATCGATTGCTACGAATGAAAGAATTAGTATATGGTCCCTTATGAAGGAATAATTCCCATATTGGGATTTTTATTTCGATTATTTCCTTAACCCATCCTCACACTTAAACGAGAAACTTCTGACAAAGATCAGGCACAAATTTGAGTATCACGAGTCAGACTCATGTAACAATTTTTTGCCAGTCACAATCGTTGTCCGTTCCTTTGTTATCAAAGGAAGAGGACAAAGGAGTACTTGAAAACACTCAGAAGACTGTAATTTATATCCATAGTATTGTATATTTAGGAAATATAGTTTCAAAACTGTTCAAGACCCGTTTAATAAGTACCAATCTCTGCCCAGGCTAAATAGCTTAATTACTTTGCGGTATTAGGATCCTTATCAAATTCAAAGTAGGCTCCTTGCGCTTTATCGAACTTAGCCTAGCATTCCTTCCATTGCCGGAAACATTTCTAAAAGGCCTTTTTTAGAATGTCGCTCAAATCAGCTGCTGCGTTCTGCCTTATCTCATCTCCACTCTGAAAACGGGATCCTTTCAATGGTATTTTCATTTTCAGGAACAGCTAGCAGTCTCGAGAAGTCAAAATCAGCGTTGGTAGTGTCTAGGCAACTGCAAGATGGATTTGGCCGTGGTAGCCTAGTGGCCAGGGTAATGGACTCATGGTCAGCGTGTCATGAGATCGAGCCTAGTGCGGTTGAAGTCCCGTCGTATAGGGGAGCAATGCACACATTAACTCTGTCGAGACCCTAAACGTGTCCTCCCGTTGGTCGGTAATTAGGAGAGGGCGGTGTCGTCCTTGTCAAAAGCCCTCCTATAGCTGAACAGTGCGACGTTAATATTCTCTCGCTCGCTCAATACGGAGTTTTTTCTGTTCCACCGACAGAAGCTTAGGCACAAATTTTACAGGCGCTTAGAACATGATCACACAAAATTGCATGTGTTGAAACTATACTGATCTCAACTTATTAAGCAGTCTCGCGTACTATTAAACAACGATCTTTCATTTTCTGATATACCACCTATGCAAAAACAGCTGCATTTGAGTGATTTGTGGCCTTCCAAAACGCTGGTCACCCCCTTTCATCATGCTGCCACTTTTGAATCGGTTAAACTGCTTCTTAGTTTGTGTGACTCAAATAGCATAATCTTTAAACACTTGCTGAATTCTCCGAATAATTTACCGAATTTTAAGAAAAATTAGTGCTTAAGTTCACAAGAGCTGTATCGTATGAAGCAAATAACTATATCAACAGAATATCTTGGTTGAAAATTATTTAACTATTTCACATTCTTCTTATATTAAGAAGAATGCATTGACCATTTTTTTTTATTCACGTCGCATTTACAAGATGTATGAATACTTTGAGCAATAGAAAACGTAATTTTGATCTATGAGCAAGTGATTACATTCATAATTCAACTGGCACGCACTTTCCTAATTTCTGCTCTATGCCATCACATAAAGTAAAGAAACCATAGTTTTTAGATAAGCATGGAGTCTACACTCACTTAAATTTTATAGAATTAATTAGTTAGTCTGTTCTCTACCAAATTTACTTTTCATTAACGATGGACTTCGAAGAAACACGATAAGTACTTCTGGCAGGCTTTTAAGTTTCCAGATTTCTACACCACACTTATCTGAGGACTTAGATCAGTGATTATCAATTTTTTCTTTCTTTTTGTTGTGGTACACTTTTAACAATGTCAAATGTTTACAGAACACTGACAAAATAAGTTTAAAAGAATTTTACTTATACGCAATACATTATGTAAAGTAGTTTATGGTAGTAATTTCCAATGCTAAATAAAATAAAATGTACAACAAAGACAACAAAATGATTATTGAGTAAGTAATTACAAAATAATTATAAGAATACACATTTAAAGCGAAATTTGAACTTGATGATTTATTTTTCGTAAAAAATGACAATGCAACTCTAATTTCGGCACCTACATTTAAAAGTCTAAATCTTCCGTTCATTTTAATATTTGTTAATGCTGAAAATTGGAACTCACGCAAATAAAACATAGGAAATAGTAAGATTTTTAAAACGTGTTTGGCTATCACGATAATCGCCTCTAATTTTCATCCAGAATGAATAAATTGACTCTCCCGAATGTTTTGAAATTAAATCTTGATTATTACAGAGCGAAATTAGTTTTTCTTCTTCATTCAAGGTTAAATCTCATACTACACAGATGAATTACGAACTCAAATTTTTTTATATCCCCTCTATCCACGAAAGGATAAGTTAAATATACCAAAAATACCCTTAATTTCCCCCCTTATAAAACGGCCGAATGATTTGATTCCGAAATTTTTTTCTCATAGTATAATTAATAGCTTTAAAAAGAATTGGTGGAACAAAAAACTGCCGCGACATGGTGATTGAGAATATCTGACTTAGACTCTAAGGATTAAACGGGCATAACATCCTCTCTACTCTTTAATACAGCCATGACCAACAACTCGATAGAAAAATTATTTGATATAAATCGTAACCACTGGGCGTTGAAAACATTTAAATTTTAGTGGTTAGCAAATAACAGTTATGACAATAGAGTTGTGGGAAGCGAATCCACATACTCAGTTTGAATATATACGTAGAATGGTTATTGGAGTGCCTGTTTCCTTGTGGAAACTTAACCTCCTATCATTGAAGATTTGCTTTGTTTGGCTTCACCTTAGCCCAGTACTGCAGAATAGTATTTAAGAATTAAGAGAAAAACAATTTAAGAAATAGGAGTTTTTTATTATTATTAATTATTATAATTGTTAAATGTAAATAGTTAATACTATAAGTAATAATGTTAATATTTTAAGATTAAGTAAGATAAATGAAGGTGAGTTTAAGAACAGAATTCCTTTAGAGTATCCCTGCACTATGCGCATCGGGGGACCGAATGCGAAAAAATAAATCACATTCTCAGAAACTGTTGCTATCTCATGTGGGATGATATGCACATAGTGCAGGGATACTCTAAAAGAGAGAATTCTGTTCTTAAACTCACCTTTATTTATCGTACTCAGTTTAAGCAAACTAATTGGATTCATATCAACGAATATACTAAACTACTAAAATGAAAATAGTGGTAACTATTTACAATATAGTAAAGTATGGTAGAATGGCGGCGCCACATGTAATCAATGAATGGTAAACTACAAACAGTATGGTGAGTGAATGGCAGCGTCACCTACAAGTAGTAAATGCGTGGCGGCGCCACAGACAGTCATTCAAATGAATATACCACTGTTTTGTAAATTCTGAAAGAGGATTTAAAAAATTGTTATAATTGTGTCAATATATGCGTGGTGATATAGGTATCTTAAATTAAAAATAAAACAAGTCACTACTCTTAAATCTTTTCTATCCGTTTAATCAAAGTAACATTAACAGGCTATTACAATTACTATCTCTTTTATCAAAATTAAGGCCGAAACAATTTTCATTAAAGGAAATTCTTTCATCGATTACTATGTTTAAAAAAATTGGAAGCAGAGTGTTTATGTCTTAATAAAAAAAAAAACTAAGCATATATCAATTAAAACAAAAGGGGGAAATGTCCAGATAAATTTTTTCCCCATTTCACTTAATAAATTTAGTCCGACATTTTTATATTTTGTGAGTGATATTTAGGTAAAATTACTCCGTTTCATTACTGTTCTTTTCTCTGAAGTAAAAGAAACAATATCCTGTAAGTTTATCTCTGATACAAGGAAACATAAATGTTCAGGAAATTAATCAGTCTCAAGCATTAATTACGGGAAGTTTCGTTAAGTATCTTTCCCAGTAAATAAATTAATTCGTATGATGACTTATTATTAAAAGTAAATTGTTAGCTTAGAGAAGCTCAAAATTCATTGACCTCACAATAATAACATTAACTGTGAAATATTTATTCATAAATATTATCATGTCTAGACTTCAATTTATTAACTAACTAAAGTAGTTACGGAATCCATAATAGTCAAGAACTCCCACAAGTGGAATTGAGAGGAAAACAATTTATTCTTATTTATTAATTTAGCTTACAAATTTTCAATTTGAGATGTTTATCGAAAGCATGTCTCAAATTATCGTTAACAGAATAATGAACTTTTAATTTTAGAAAGTAAATATAAAGGAGAGAGAGAAACCGAAAGGCCTCACAAAGCTCCGAACTCATTCCAAACTTATATTCGACGTGTTAAATCTGCAACAGAAATAATAGATGATGTTTTCACTTTAAGTAGAAATTTAATCCATTATACAAATATCTCGTCCCGGTGGTTTGGAGGTATCTTGTTAAGGTTGCGGGTTCTATCCGGGTAGGAGTCAAAAGATTTTCTTTATGCCAAAATCGTAGGTATGCATGTCGTATAATTATGTGATAAGTAAAAGATATATTGGGGAGTATTAATTTGGCTCTGGTATTCTTAGCAAAAAAAACTAAGTCATACCAATATTTAGCATCTGATTAGAGCTTGAATTAAAATTAATCCAAGCTTTAAAAATTTGGTGTAGCTTTACTATCACTAGATGGTGCCACCACTGAAATGATTCTCACACTTGGGGACCTTGCTCCGTCAGAAAATACTTTTGTGCCAAAATGCGCCCATTTGAAAAAAATCACCAGTTCAAAAGAATTTTTTCTTATTTGCAATGTTCCTCTATTCTGTTCCCAATATTAGCCACTTCCATTCGCAATATCAGTCTCTCATTTTAACAATATTTATCTCTTATATTCTCTTTGTTAATTTTCTTTAAACTCATAAAATCAATGCTTTCTATTCCCACTCTATAAGTCATAATACCAATCTTTTGTCTATTTACAATATCAGTTACAAGCTCTTTTGATTATATTAATCTCTTCCACTCACAACATTAGCCGCACACTCTTCTGCGTTTCCAATAACAGTTTATTCCAGTATCAATCTTAATCACGATATCACTCTGTGCTATTCAAAGTGTCAGCCAGTTTTTTTTTTCAAAATATCAGTTTCTTATTTTCGCAGTATCAGTCTCCTTTATTCACCAAATTCTCAATAAAATTCTCTTTCATTCACAATATAATTTAACTCTCTTTCGGTCAAAAAAATCTCTTCTATTCACAATACCATTGTCTAATATATTCATACTATTAATCTCTTCTATTTACAGTATTAAGGTACTTGTCTGTTTACAATATAAATTTATTTTGTTCACAATTTCAATACTTCATAATATCGCTCCTTACTGTGTACAATATTACACACTCTTATTCGCAACATTAATTTCTCCTGCTGACAACATTAATCTTTCGATTTTTTTTTAAACCTCAAACGCGCTATTGCATACAAATTTAAAATATGCAGATCACCAGAGTTCTTATTATCACTGCATGAAAAAAGCTTCGATTTATGAGTTTGAGCTATCTGAAAATAAAAATGTAATGGGTAAGACAGAATAAGAAATTTATATTGTATGAAATAATCAATGGAAATTGGATGTTTTTAATATCCAATATCAAGGAGCAGAATGCAGTTTTCAAACGTGATCAAAATTTGTATTAAATAAAAGTAATCATGATAAATTAAATGAAGCAAACGCTTGTTGTAACTTTTTAAAAACTCTAAAAATGTAATTATGTTTCTTATAGATTAAAAACAAAATCGACATTATTAACCCCTTCAGGACCGGCGAACGCAAATGAAACGTTTCCCCACTTGCCTAGACTTACGCACACATAGGTCCGGGCGAATTTTACTGCTAAGCCTAATTTATTTTTAAAAAATTCATGTAAAATCTTTAATACAATCAAATGCTTTAAAACTTACAGTTTACTATCATTGATAATATCTGAATACGCAGCACAAAAATTTTCGCTATATTTAAAAAAAAAAATAAACAATTGCGAATTTTAAAGAAAATGGTTTCATTTTAATAAAAAAAGTATCTTTATGAATGTCTTATGTCCAATTAACTAATAAGCCTTCCATCGTTTTTTTTTAATTTAGTTAAAATATAAACAAAATTCCAGAGCACAATAAATAACGAACCTTTAAATGCCCGATCCCCCTCGAAAGAATTAAGCAAGTGCAGTTTACATTCATAAATATCCCGGATCTAGTTAAAAAAAGAAACACGAAGCTAAAAGAACATATTGAAGTTTAAAGTTTTGTAAAGAATTATTCAAAAAAAGAACGAAATTAAACCGCCATCTAGTGCTTTGAAAAAATTGCGTGTTTAAAAACGTTCAAAACTCAAATAACACCGGTATAATCATGGGCTCAGAGCAAGGAAAGCACAATCACATGTATGATATCGTGGGCCTTCAGGAATAAACGCGTGATCATATATATGTGATCATGGTTCTGAAAGGGTTAAAATAGCAAGAGAGTTAATAATGGGAAAAGTTCTTATAGTTTTTACTAATAATGACGACAACACTGTGTCACAATTACATTTCTATTGTACTATAATAGAACTCGACATTCTCATTTATGCTTCCATGCCCATGTGCACACAACTCTATTATTCTTAAATCCATTTATTCGAAGAACATAATTTGCTTTTCGTCTGTAAACTAATAACTATTTTTAGAACTTCTTCTATCTTTAATTTAATTACGCGCTCTAGGAGAAAAATAATCAAAAAATAAGCAACCGCTTTTCTTAATTACTTCTGGTATTGAAAAGAGCTGCAATTGCATTTAAAATATATGCCACTGGATGTATTTTCAATTTCATCTGTTCATTGGATTAATTATTGGAAAAATTAAGAAAACATTTTTGGAGCCGGCAAAGTTGTATGAGAAAGTAAATATACTGTCGAAAATTAGATGATTAAAGTCAAAACAATGATTTTTCTTATTTTGGATTTTAATTCTAATGCTGGCTCTGCTCCGTTTATTTTCTACGCATTTCTTAGGGAGAAATGTGGGACGAAAGTCAGTTGCAAAGTGGCCGTTTAAATGAGATTACACAGACAGTTCGAATTTAAGAAAAAGGCTCCGATATATATATTCCTTCTTGTTTAATACTTTCATCCAGAAAAACTTACTAAATTTGCATTCTTTTTATGAAATGCAGTTAAATCTATTTAGGATAATTTCCCTATTTTTATTTCATACTTAAGAAATGGGTGAAGAAAAAGAAAGTAAGTACTTAGAATAGCATTATACTTTTTTTCCCAGTACTTCTTGAATAACAGACGAAATTTCGAAGATTCTTAGCAGGTAAATTGAATTAAATGTTTTAAACCAAAAATGTATTATGGTTTTGAAGAAATATGAGAAATATTTTTTAAATGCGGGATTTATATCACAAATTTTCCTTTTTAAAACATAACATCGAGTTTTAGCATTTCTTATTAGTATTAAATTGATTTGATATCTGTATTTCATCAAGTAACAGAATTTCAGTTACGCTAGCTACAGTAATACCTCGACTTAAACTACCCTGACTGACGAAAGTTCGAAGTTACACGATATTTTCAAATTTCGGCGACTCTTCATTTGTTTGACAGTTATACAATACTCCTCGGTTCCAATTTAGCTAATGTATATGTTCGGACGTATTGCTCAGAATTGACGGTCAGTCATAACTATTTTGTGTTATTTTTTTCTTATCTACGAAGTGTGCATTTGTTGTTGCATGTTATAATTGTTATATCGTGTTTATTATATCTACTCGGATCTGAGAGACGGCTGTGTCATCCAAACCAAGAAGAATCTCTAGGTCTAGAAACGAGGTCTTTAGACTTACTTTAATTGAAAAAGGTTTACAAATTTTGGAAAATATGGACTCCAGTGAACAGCAAATTTTTTCAACAAAACAAGGAACAAAAAAATTATTAGCATGCTCCGAGGATATTGTGCGGGGGAAAAAGTTGTTTGAGCTTGCAAAATACTTAGTTAAATTTTATGAAACATTCTATATCAAAATAACTTCGGCTGGTAATTTTGTATTTGTGCCATCAAAGATTTTATTAAATATTTTTTTCTTAATTATCATTTTCTTTCATCTCCGGCCCCATCTAAAAGTAATTTATATGCGAAAATTATATCCCGACTTATACGCATTTGACTTATCACTCGCCCTGTGACGTTTGATTTAATAATGGTAGTGTGTTTGAAGTATAATAATTTAGTTTAATTAAGTCACAGCTATTATTTACATTAATATACAATTTTGCAATATGAGATGATTTTAGAGTCCAAAATAATTTTGTGAGGGAGGGATTTTGTTGGTGTCCGTTCACTGCCAGTTTCCGCTGTCCACCCTCTTCTCTCTCGGCCCTCTTGTGTTCTTCCCGTGGTTGACCGATCTCGGCGCTTCCCCTTTCACACCCCACATCCGGTGGTGGCGAAATGCTTCCCCTCGGGTCAAAGGTTGCAGGGGCTAATTAAGACACGTCCGTCGCAGTATATTAGCGACTGCAGGTGTTTTTGCACGTGTGGTCATCATTCTTCTAAAAACTGACCCGGCCGTGGGAAGCAAGTCCCAGATGTCTCAAAGGGAGACGCACATACGTCACAGCCCCCCCCCTATCACATAAGCTCGAGGTATTACTGTATAAGAAATCCAGATCACTCTGCACCAGCGTTGTTGCGCTGCACTCAATGTCAACTGCTATCTATTTTTAAGTAACTTCAACAAATTATTCTCTTTTTCAACTTTTTATGATGAGTGGATAATAGAGATTTCTCTAAGGTTCCACGTTAAATGTATAACCGTTACCATTACCAAGACTATAAAAAATTTTTAAGTCTAATTAGAAGCTCCTATGTTTATTTTAAAGTGTATCTTCTTAATGAATTTCTTTCTTGGCATCTTTCATGGCGTAATAAAAATGTTTTGAATTGTATTAAAGTTTGCATTTTTAAGTTATTTTTTCTATTTCATAGAAAAACTTTCATAATAGAGTTTCGATAAAAAGCTATACATGCTTCATGATTGACTAAAATCCGCATAGAACTCCGTCGCAACGCTGTATATTTCAATTAATTAAGCAGGAGAAATGAGTGAAACGAAATTTAATTACTCTTTTTTAAACTCCTACAATACCAAAGTACAGGGTGGCCATAGTTAAAATACAAGTGTTTAAGGGGTGCTGGAGAGAAAACCACTGGGAATATTCCAGTAAAATTTGGTATCTACACGCTTCAAAACATGCGCAAATCAAATATGCAAAGAAAAAAATCGCAATTTTCACCCAGTAGATTGCGCTGTATCGCATTTCAACGTTGGTATATAGAACTTCCAAAACCAATATAGAGCATAACGACATTCTAAGAGGCATATAAACAATTTTAAACATCACTTACATTTTATCAAAATTCCATACAATTCGCTTCAGTAATTAAATTTTTACAGTATCATGTAATCAGAAATTAACACAAATTAAGATCACAAATTAAACTATCCTTAAAGACGCTTTGGAAAACAATTAAACCATCATTTATTCAAAGAAATTATCACATGCGCATTAGCATATGCTTAATATGCTGACCACCAGATGCAATCACATGCTTGAAGCATTTTAATTTTATACTGATAACGCCGAAGAATGTGGCGCAACACTTTATGCACAGTTGACCAGGCAAGAGATAATGTCCGAGCCATACTTCTTGCGCTCACTTTTTGCAGCATTCTGGCTTCTGAACTGCTACTCGTAGTAGCAATAGCGTCATCAATTTGTTGCACTTTTTTCTGGTTTACGGGACGTGCGCCGCCCTCTTGTGCTTGGAATAATGCCTAATTCTCCTGCTATTTCAAATTTAGAAATCATATTTTTCAATCCATTGACAAACTAATTGGACCTCTTCTTAATCGTTTCATACGTCAGTATTCTTTCAGAGTAGCTGAATAATTGCTACCATTCTGATAGATTATTTTCACTAACAATGTACGTTCCTTCTTATTCAGAGTCATGATTGACAATTATTCAATGTAGTATTATTTTTATACTGTTCGATGAGCTTAAAATTTGCATATATGCCGTCGATAAGCATTGCAATACGCAACAGTGCCATCTATCGGGTGAAAATGGCGACTTTTTTTCTTGCATATTTGATTTGCGCATGTTCTGAAACGTGTAGATACCAAATTTCACTGGAATATTCGCAGTGGTTTTCTCTCCAGCACCCCTTGAGCCCTTGCAGTTTAATTATGGCCACCCTGTACATAATGAAGTAAACGTTTGATATCAATCACAGAACATTAGATACTGCTCTTTTGTTTATTACTTATTTAAAATGTTGCTAGCAAATTTTAAATAATGTTTCTATTTTGTATTTTTCCAAAAGAGCAATAACAGCGAGATATTTATTGAGTCTAACGAGTTCCAATATAAAGTTTCTTTCTTTTTATTTTTAATATTATTTAGGAGTGGTAGTTTATTGTGAAAAAACAATCCTTGACACCAGCTATATTTGCAGAATAAATCTCAGAAGGCCTTTGCACCTTCTTTTGGGCACAAACACAGCCATCAATGTCTAAAATACAAAAATGTTTAAAGATTATTCACAAGCAACGATCCTACTCAACATCTGAAGTAATAACTAAACCCTGGTCAACTCTTCACGGTCAAATCAATACTACTCTTTAACGGTCAAAACAAGACTAACTCAGTGTCGGCGAGTGACTCTTTATTTAGAGACTCACGGATTTTTCTCAAAAATTCCACTTGCGTCAAAGATTGTAATATTTTTTTAGAATTTTTCCCGTAATTTCCAGAAGAATCCATGTGATCATGAACTTTCCAAAAAGGTCGCCAACATGGTCACTAAAAATTATCGCTAAGATTTCAACACATTGCGAACACATTACAGTTTTAACATAAAATAAATACAGCATAGAGTAATATAAACGTATTACATATCCAGATATAAAATATTTATACTATTTTAAGTATTCTGTATAAAAAGTTTGTAACAATACTAAAATCTTCCATCTATTTTTGAGTAATAGTTTTGTTTCAGTAGAAAACAATGTCTACGTAGCACCAAAACAAAACAGATGCTCCATTGATTCTTCAAAACTTTATTTTATTTCGAGGCTTAGTTGCAAATTCTAATGTTCTTAGTTCCTATGATTTAAATGTCTAACGTTCTGCGAAACCTATTCAATACGGCATGCGTCATCTAATAGGAAACATATGAAATCTTTAATGATTCGTAAAATGTTTGATCCTAAGTATGCTGATGAAAGTAATTTGAAAAATAAACCACTTCGTTTTCTTTGCTTTCGCTTTTATTTTAACTGGATGTCAGAATTTAGATTACTTTTCAGGATTTTCTTTTGTGTTTATTTAGTGAAAATTTGAGGAATATACTTTTGATGGTTTAAATAACAATTTCTTCTTTATTAAGTTAAAAGGCACAGGAAAAAATATTTAAAATGAACATTTGATGCAATATAATGGTTCTATTTCTCTCTCAACGGCATGCATTACCTTGGAATCGACAAAACACTAGCCTGATATGAGAAACTTCGCAAGTAACATGAAGTAAAAATTTCTAACAAATCGTTATATTAGATTCCTTCAAATATAAGTGTAATTAAAATTTAAGGTTTTTTGTGACTTTTATAAATTGAATTAATATTGTATTCTATATCTATGTTTTGTTTATTATTTACTTCAATAAAAATTATACAGTTACTATGTACAAAAACATAAAACTGGCAATCGAAAAAAAGTTCAATTTTCTTTTAATTTTGTTATCTTGATAAAATCCTGTTTTCTATAAGCCCTGTATAGAATAGATTATTTAAGTGTCTAGAATGGCTTCACTGCCTACAAAAGTTTGTTGCAGGGAAGTGTCAGATTGTGAAAGAAACTGCATTTTGAGTTTTTTTGCTGTGTTGCGAGTACGAATTTCAACTGATGTCTTTTACATTTGTGTTATTTTCAAAATTCTGCAATTGTGGATTTATGCGTGCACGTAAATTGTTTTGTTTTAAGAAAATTTACTAGAATTGCTATATAGTTACAGAATAAATTACAATTTACTTCGAGAAGTCCTGCTTGTTTCTTTCTGGAACCTTTACTACATTTGTGAGCTGATGAACCATGTAATAGTATAATATGTATTCCTTCTTAAATCTAAAATGTGAATATATATAATATAACACTTTCCCATGATTTTTCTTTTTTTTCTTATTATATTTAATTTTTATTTTCGCATAAATATTGCAATTCTTTTATTAACACAACTCACATAATAACTAGAACATAACCTTTAAAAACTAACTTATATTTTTTATCAAAAATAGAAAACAGATTAACCGGAGAAGAGTACGAGGACATAAACTCTTCTGATAGTAAGGAGAAAAAAAGTATAATGCCAGTTCTAGAGCACGATGTGCTGCTTCTAATTTTAACGAATCATTTATTTTCTCATTAACATTTTGATGTACGTTATCTGAACTATGTTACTTGAAGATCGTATTTGCAGATTCAATTAATTACTCAAAAGCTCCTTTCAACAGTTCTAGTGAATAAAAGTGCTTAAGAATATTTTTTGTCAATATGTAATGAGATACATGACTTTTTCTCGTGAATACTGATTCCTTAATAGTATTTAGTTATGAATCTCTTAATTCGCGAATGAAATTTGAGAAATTGGTTTTATTTCATTAACTTACATGGTTATGAAACAAAGGAAAAATTAGAAATATATCTTATAACATAGAAGAGCAAAACAATGGAAACAAAGTCGCCGAAATCTGTATTTCATCTCAGAATCACTCAGGTGCATAAGTGATTAGTAAGTCAAATAATAACGATTTTCGCTATTCAATACAATAATTGAGTTAATTTCTCAGAACACTATTCGTTGCCGAAATTCTTCACTCGTCATAAATTACTGTTAAGGCATTTATTCATTTTCCTTTACTACATAATCATTTACCTATTGTATTTATTTATTATCCATTACAATCATCCATCTGTTATAAAATTGTGTAGCATTTATTGATTTTCCATTATTATTTAACTTTATTCTGTTATCAATTATTACATAGCTATTTATCCATAAACCATTATTATATAATCATTAAATCAATTATTTATAATCATAAAACAATTTATTCAGTAATACTTAACCATTTTACTCATTCTTAATCATCGTCCAATTGTGTAATTGAATTTAGTCAATACAATTAATCAATTTAATGCAGGGAAGAATTCAGTTATTCATCATTTCTTGGAGTACAAGTCAGAATCAGAAGCTACAGAAGCGCTAATTGTTATTCTAGGCGTGAATTGAATCTTTTACCATAATAAAGGTTAAATAAAAAAAAATAAAAAATACTAAATTCATTCATTTAGAATTTTAAATAAAAAAAAAACTTTGTAGTTATAGAAAAAGCTTTCTTAATAATAAAAAATAAAATAAATAATTAAATTAAATTATTGATTTTTATTTTATATTAATGAAAGCAATGAAGAAATTTTTAGTTTTCTATTATATTCTTAATCAAATCCTGCGACAGTTAGATATTGATTTTTTTGTTGTACTAAGACAGTGCTTCTGAAACTTTCTATACTTGCGACACAATTTTCAATCATATATAATTTTCATCGCTCCCTTCCCAACAATAACAATGTATTGAATTCAGTAATAATATACTTTGAGGTAAAACTACAATATTATTTTTATAATAAACCATACAAATTATCAATATAAGTATTAAATTTTGAATATAATTGTATGATATGCTCATATAGGGTCACTAGTAATTATTAAACTTGCTCTTAACTTAGTACTGATAAATTAATTAAGAAACACATTGTGCAGTACTGATACATTTCTAAGCGTATTATATCAGTGTAAATGTGTATTTCATTTTTTTATTTTATGTCTTTTGCTTCCTTTTAGTAAACTAATATTTTTTTAAATAATCTTTTGTTTTCTACTTTTTGATGTACTCGCGTCCCCCTTGCAGGTTTATCACGCCCCCAGGGGGAAACACACAGTTTGAGAAACACTGTGCTACGAGATTCAAAATTTTCTTAGGAAAGCCTTGAGGGAAAAATCATAGCAAGTTCTTATCCTTAAGAAGAGTCAGTAGGCTAAGAATTATGAACTTATTGATTTTGAGTTTTTGATATTTCAGAAATCTGTATTTCATTACCTTTCTAGGGATATAACACATACGCTATACTTTCAATTAGAAGTATGTCAAAATGACTTTCAAAAAATCATCAACTGGACGTCCACGCCCACTTTTGACAGATATTTGCCTTTTAAATATCCGGAAACAATTGCAAAGCCTTCTTTTTATTTATTTATACGCGATTAACTTTAGAAAACAGAATAACTGTTCGATATTTGTGGATTATAACATTGACAAGGAAAGATTTTTTATAAAAATCACTGTTTTCTAAAAATTATATTTTTAAAATTGCGTTTAAGAAAATGGAATTTTTCTAAATTTACTGTATGTGAATAAATACATTACAAGTTTACATGATATATTCCTTATGCATACTTGGGCATACTGAAGTAATATTTTTAAAATATTACAAAAAAAAAAACAGTTAACTAAAGAGCATATGTTGTGTCAAAAAGTGAAAACTTTGAATAAGTTCAGTGATGATAAATAAAAGTTTGTTTTTGAAAAAACTAAATTTTTTTGAAAAATATCACTTTAGTACAAATATAAATATTTCTTTACTGTACAGACAAGTTCTAAACTTAAATATTCAAAAATTTCTAAATAAATGGTACCTACAGATAATTCAGATGTGCAATACCATTTGCCGTTGCAAGAAGCTGGTGAAATACATAAAAATACATAAATATCATGTTTAAAAACATAAAAACCGTTTTATTTTGGCTGTGTTAGAAATCATTTGTCCAGTTTAAAGAAACTTTTGAAATTTAAAATTTTAGAAACTTATGTTTGCATGTAAACACAAAAGACTGATGAAAAGTTTCGAAATGACTTAAAACCATGTTTCTCAAATGCACACCAAAATTATATAAACAAATATTGTCACATTATATTTATGATAATTTATGGTCAACTTTGATAGAGGAATATTTGTAATGCATAACAGTTACAAATTCTTCTAAAATTATACAGATTTTGAGAAAATAGATGTAGTTTTTACAAAATATCTCGTTCAACAATAACTGAAAAATGCTATGTATGTATTTTTAAGAATTTTAAAACATTTTTGCTTCCTATTTTACTTAAAATATATTAACATGATGCTAATGCTTAATAAAATGGGGCAAATACATGTTATAATTCATAATTTTTGTGATGAAGTGACATTTCATGTTAAAAATGCATTTTTCTCAAAATGATGATTATCAAAATGTATGTATCTTTTTCTCAGAAAATAATGAAATGATGCTCATAAATCTTCAATGGAACATAACCGATATGTAACTATGTATACTGAAGTGAGCTTTTATAAATTTTCCCAAAATATTTTAACATACAGCATTTATCGTAGAAAAAAAATGACAATTTTTAATAAATTCATAGTGATATATTTACGTTGCATGATTTTGAAAAAAACTTAACAATAAATTTGAAATATCTCACTTCAGTATAAGTATTAAAATCTAATTAATATTCAGACAAAATCTGAAGACTTAATATTTAACAGTTTCGGTGAAAAAGGTACATAGGTATGTGTGATGATATGCTGATATGTGATGACTTTTGTCATTGCCTGTAAAGCTTGTTATATACAAATAATTACATAAATGTCATGTTTAAAAAGATAAAAACAGTTTTGATTTACTGTTTTAGAAATAATTTGACCAGTTTAGAAAATATTTTGAGATCTGATACTTTTAGAAATACTTTTTACATGTGAATATACAAAACATTAATGAAAACTTTCGAGAAATGTCGTATAATAACATATTTTAAATCCTTACTTTTACATATTGTGAATTATTAGAATGCATTTTTGATTCTTTTTTCAATTAACTCTGATGTTTGTAATACATCAAGACTAAAAATTCTTCAAAAATTGATACAGATTTTGAGAAAATTAATGTAAATATTACAAAATATCTTGTTAAACAAAAACTGAAAAATGCTATGTGTGTATTTTCTGAGCAATTTAAGTAAAATAGGAAACAAAATAGTCTTAAAATAAATATAGGATAAGCTAATGTTTAATAAAATGGGACCAATACATGTTGTAATTCATAATTTTTGTGATGAAGTGACATTTTTTTTTATATTAAAAATGCAATTTTCTGAAAATGAAGTTTTTCAAACTGCGTGTACCTTTTTCTCAGAACCCATTGACTATGCATTCACGATTTTTTTACTGAACATAACTGATATGTAACTATGTATACTGGAAGTGAGATTTTATTAATATCCGAAAAATATTTTTGTAAAATTCAGTTATCGTGAAAAAAATGACAATTTTCAAAAAAACCATAGTGATACTTCTACGTTGCATGATTTTGAAAAACAATATATTTAAAAATTCTCACTTCAGTATAAATATAAAAGTATAATCAACATACAGACGAAATTTGAAGTTTTTTATACTTAATAGTTTCTGAGAAAAAGGTACATAAAAAGGCTCAATTTTTAACATCAACTATATAGGGGGTACTGTCTAGCCTTAATTTTTAAGAAATACTTTCTGAAATGAAACAAAAACGTAAAAGTTAACCGTAACTAATTTTACCAAAAAATTATTACTGAAATGGTCTTAAATGTTGAAAACATGGAAATAAGAACTACCGCCAAGTTATTTGAGACTCCATATTTCGCTCAGAAAGCGTTTTATAAGAAATCATATTTAAAATGCCTTTTAAATGTGTGAGATAAATGATTTCCTTCATAATAATCTTTTGATACAAAGACGAAATAGGAAGGCTTTTTTTTTTAAATTAGAAGTAATGTATTTTTTGGTGCTAATATGCTTCCCAAATTCGGAAAAATATTCTTTAGTATTTTCTTTTCATCAGTTTTCGTTTTTCTTGCAATTATCCTAACCGTAGTTTTTAACATTTTTGTACAAAAATAATCTTTAATCCTGAGATGAGGAAGTTCTTTTCTATCGTGTTTTTTATTGATAATTAGATAATTATGAAACAAAAAAGGAATACAAAATACCATGATTGTTTTAAAGCTAATTTGAGTGGTAAATGTTGAATGGTGAATAAAATATTAAACTTGTGTGTTTCGATTCTGTACCTCTCTATGTGATATATACTGGAGATATTTGTTATTATCTAATTTTAAATTTCATAAAGGCTTTGTGTTTTAAATTGGGAAAACCTTATTAAATATTTTACAATTTGTTTTATATATAAATCGAAATATTGTTTATCTAAAAGAAATGACATACCTACTGAAATTAAAGGGCTGTGCTTATGGAAGAATACTATTTTTTTAAATGTCTAGGATAATACTTTGAATAAATGATTTGAAAACATATAATTTCACACATGCACACACACATTTCAGGTTTCTTCTTAAAAAAAGGGGGTGCGCGTTATACTCCGAATTTCACGGTGTGTAAACATATGAAAGTTATACATTTAGGAGAAGGAATGATTTTTGTGGTTACAGTATATTATTTTTCCACAAAAAAAAAAAATCACACCCTTTATCAAATCTGCTCCTTAACTCGAAGAGTGAATGTATCATTGTTTGAGGTATCTCAAATAGCTCCTTAACTTATTTAGAGGAAGAGATAAAACCAATCTATATATAAAACATCTTTGAAACTATCTTTACTCTCCTTACACTATTTGATTTTGTCACATATAGGTTGGTAAAATATACTTAAAAAAATCCTTAGTATTTAAAAAAAGGTTTTGCAAAATTTATCTCAAGGCATCGAAATGTCATTTCTTTTCAGATGAGATCATGTTGCGCTTATGACGTGCCATGAGTAATGAACCTTTCAGATCTTACTCTCGTGTCTAAACATCTTAACTCCATTCTCATTTGGAAAATAAAACAAAAAATCAATCACGCAGGAGATAAAAGTACTAAAAACTACTGTGTCGTTAAATAATAATAAATGTGTGTGTGTTATCCCCTTAAAAATATGATCAGTAATACTTTTCTCTATCAGAAAATCACGAAATTTTCTTTAATGGACCTACTTTCTTCTTTTCCCCTCACATGCAACTTCTTTTTTGCAATATCGCCACGATTACATATCGTGTTCCTATGAAATTCGTTGGCCAATAAAATTAAGAAGTGTAAGTTAGAGTTCTGCGGTGAGATGAATTTTGAATCTTCTGCTCTTTATTAATGATTTGTGTATTAAAGAAATCATTGGAAATTTATTTGAGATTAATTTTCGATTCGTTTCTTCTTTCTTTTGTACTTCCAAGATTACAGAAATTCAACTCATGATTGTAATATTTTCTCTATTTCTTAATTTTATGAAAACTGTGGTGTTAAACTGTAATTTTGCGTAATAATTCGAAAATAATCAAGTTTTGTAAAAGGTTTATTATAAATTTTACAATGTTTCAAACAACTGCAAAGTGAAAGCAATTAGATATTTTTAATTTTATATACAAACTTGAATATTTGTATGTTTGAATGCATATATTTGGGATGTATGTATGTATATCCACCCATTTGATCATATTGTTCGAAAATTTTGTTGGGAACTTCGCTGATGTTTCCAAAAACCTATAAGCATATTTCCACCAAAAAGGAAATAAAATCAAGTTTATTTAAAAGTAAAATAAGTTTAAGTTTATCCAGTGAATTTCCTTATAAAATCCTCTCGTTTAAGGAAGAGAGTATAAGTATATTTTGTGAAGTTGCCCATGTCTGTGATGTGAAGCAAGCATTTTAGAATCACTCCGCTATGTTTAGAAAATAATTCCTGTACTTGGTGATATCATTGGATTTGACAATGTTTAAGAACGGGTTTTGTGTAAATTGGCACGGTAATGTTATAGATAAAAATTCCAGTTTTTGTAACTATAAGACCAACGGGCTTTAAATTTGACAAGCAGATGTTGAATACAGATCCACTAAGAATAGGCTTTACGGAAATCGAGTTTCAAGTTGTAGTGTTATTGGGGTCAATATAGTTAGGGATATTCCCTTTTAGAATTTCAAGTCCTATTATTTATAGACCTATAAATAATAGGAATATAAATATAGTACTATTTTAAAAGCCTTCAAGATGGGAAGGCTATAAAAATGTCTTAAAATCTATCCGAAAGCTTAATATTAAATCTAAGATATCAATAACTTAAAAAAAACATTTAGACCCAGCAAATATCCTTATATACTTTATACAGGTAATTCTAATAATATGGAAAATAAGACTTTTAAGCATAGCACGGAAAAAATATGGCAAATGATCAAAAATGTGACAAAATTCATAGTTTTAAGTATTTTAAATATATTTATGAACATAATTAACTCAAAACTGGGACAAATTATAACAGTATTTTCATTTAATCGAGTTTGTTCTACATAGAAAACTGTTTCCCTTATATCTTGGTAAATGATGCCTCATTTGAGATGGAATTTTATAGAAAAATATATTTCGTAGAATAAAACCGGATCAAAATGTTCAAGCTATAAGAAATGTAAGAGAAAAAACACGTTTTCTCCACTATAAATACAAATGGTGAACACTTTCCTTTTAATTATTTAATTGTCACAGATTTTAGTTTATCCCCGAACTGTACCACTGTATGTGTGTGCGTATTAAATGTTGCATTCCCTTTTTCAAACAATGAAAAATAAATACAGAATGCTGTTCTTCCTTCTACAAAATATTCGAAGATTATAAAATAGGATTATCAATAGAATTAAATTGTTGCAATACCCACTCCAATAATGTAGTTTTCAACATTTTTTCTATATTAAGAGCCTGTAGAAATATCGACAAAAATATAGTTCCATTTTTATAATAACCACTATTCTTTGGGGAGATATTAATCATAAAGGTAGTATATTTTTACTTAGTATAGGGTTTCGTATTGATTCGTCTATCTTTTCCCAAAGTTATATACGTGAGTTTCTGAACGACACTCAGAAGAATTTTCTTAAAGAGGAAACCTTAAAAGAGAGTTTCGGTGGTTCCCCCCCCCATAAACTCTTTAAAAGTAACAGTGAAGTCTAGACATTAAATAAAATATTTTCAATTCTGAAAGAAAACTTTTCTTATGGTGCGGAAATGGATTTAATGAATCAAGAAAACATATAAATTTGAGTGCTTGTGTATTTTCCTAGGACATCTGTCGTTAGGATATGCATAGAAGAAAAGAAATGTTAAATAGTAGTATTATCACACAATCATGATAAGATGAGGATACATATCAGTTACTTTTTTACCTCTCTCTCTCTCTCTCTTATATATAAGAACTATTATTTTACAAAAAATACTTTTAATTGGTAAAATTTCAAGTTATTTCTAGAAGTTTGCCAAATTAGTTCCTTTCAAAAATATTGTCTTTTATAGAATGGTAAACATACAATATTAATTTTTTAGTAATTTGAGAAGGAATTTAACAAATTTGAACGCAATGGTATTTTATTTTAAAACTATTTTAACGTAATGAATTAATACACCACGCTATAATGAAAAGGCAGATCTAAAAAGGAGTGGCAAGATAAAAAAAAATGTGAAATTGGGGAGGGGAGGAATGTTAGATAAAGAGAGTGAAGGTCCAAACATTTTTTTCTATTATATTTTTGGAAAGACAGCAATAGGGCCTGTTCCTGTGCGGCAGCAGATGCAAGAACTTCTCAAAAGGAAGGAATAGTCCCAGGAGGTATAGCTAGTTAAGAAACTGGAGGCAAAAAAAAAGGGAAAGAGCACCACTCCCATCCCGTCTCCAAAATTTTTGCGCCCCCAAGGCAAAGGAAACAACAATCATCTTGTGGAAATTCTTTCTTTAAATATTATTCAATTGAAAACTTCTTTCCGAAAAAGAAGTAGTCTATGTAAATTATGTCGTGTATTTAAATATTAATATTGGGGTTCGAGAGAGAGAGAGGTTAGAAGATATAGGATAGCAGTGAGGATAAACGTAAGGTGATAGAAAGCTAGACGAAAGTATTCAGTAGACTATCTGCTTAATATTTATGATTGACGATTTGTCAATTAGATAATTGAATCAGATTAGCGTTGATTTAAAGTCAGTTATTAAATTTATAGCTAATTTTATACTTCTATCATCTTCTTCGCTCTTGCTCCCCTATTGATTAAATGGAGCATTTACCAATCTTGGGTTGTTCAAGTTTGTTAGGTTGTAGAGACTTATAAATAAATTGCTATTGTTTTGATTATGGCTAATCTTCCTTCTAACTCTCGTACGCTGATGTTTGGGGAAGCTCAACCATCACAAGTTTCCAGTGCCTAATATACCAAGCATAAAATTAATCTAAATGTCTAAGACAGAAAGCCAAAACTCTCAATAAAAATAATACTTTTTTTAATAAGACAATATTACACCCCAACAACACATCAAAAAGGAAGAACTTCCTCCACTTTAAAAGAGTATTGCAATGAGGAAAAATGGTATGGGAGGAATAATAATAAAAAACAAAATATCATTATAGCTAAAAAAGAACATGAAAATCAAAAAAAGTTATACAAAATTTGTTGGAACTAAAGATAAATAAAAAGTTCAATAAATGCTAAGAAAAAAGAAATTTTATTAAAAAATAACCTGTGTCACCATTTTGTGAATGCATGCATGAACGACAAATAAAAACCAAAAATAGGTAAATAAATAAAATTTTGACTAGACAAAAATATTCAGCTAAATAGAAAAAAATGTATTCAAAATTATGAACCTATCAAAAACAAATTTGATTTAAAAAAACAAGACGTTAAACGTGTACTTGAGAAATGTAATTTTAAGAAATTAAAAATATTTTCGTGATTTAAACAATAAGTACTACATTTTTTATATCAGAAATTCTATTTGTATTATTGCTACACATTACATAGATGTTTTGTAAATAAATTAAGAAAATAATATTTCATTAAATAGAAGTATTGAATATTAGAATTTCAAAAAAGTATCTTAATCACAAAAATTTAAGGGCCTCTCTTTTATGAAAACTGTAATGATCCAATTTTTTACTCAAAATAAAATCAGGGTAAATACTTAAAATTACATCAGGATAATCTGTTTTGAGAAGGGTATTGCTAGTTTTAATGAGGTTCTGATATTTGGGATAAAAATTTATATTACAAGTAAACTCACTATTTTTATTTAAAGCAATTAGTTCATCAGTATATCTACACATAAAAAGTCATTATTACAAATGTAACTATTTTCAAAAAAATGAAAATATTAATTCGTTAAACTATTGCTAGCAGGTGTCCATCATGAAGGGAATATTTAATTTGCTTACACAGATTACTATTAAAATTAATAAAATTTCCTTTTAATACTAATTTGAAACTGTTTTTATTTAT
This sequence comes from Trichonephila clavata, assembly GCA_019973975.1. NCBI lineage: Eukaryota > Metazoa > Arthropoda > Arachnida > Araneae > Nephilidae > Trichonephila > Trichonephila clavata. Next base: position 29,180 of record BMAO01002425.1, read on the forward strand.
TGAAATTTATGACACTAATTAGATCATAATTACTGTTATTTTCGTAAAGAACTGTAATAATGTCACACATAAATATCTATCGAGTTAAATAAATGCTTTAGATCATGATTATGAGTAGAGTAAGTAACTACTTTTAAGGAATTAATTATAATTTCAATTTAACCGCTATTTTTGTTGTAACTTTAAGACCTAGAAGGTTGATAACATTTTGCAAAAAGATTTTAAAAACTTACCAGAATGAGTGATATAAGCTTGAAAGGTATTTGTAACTGTATGAAATTTAACAGAACTTTATGGAATTTAGGATTTAAAAATATGGGAAAATTTAACTTCTAGAATATGAATACCTAAATTTAAATAAATAGTCACAATACACAATCACTAAATTTCCTATTACAAAATTCATATTTATTATTTTGAAAAAGCTTATTAAGCATAATAACATAAAATATTCGTAAATTATTCCATAATTAGGTAGCACTTTATCAATATACATAAATAATGAAATAGATTTTAAATTATTTATCATCTGTTTAATGTTCGCAAACGTTTCAAGCGCATGAGGAGGAATCGTAAAGTTTTAATTATTACGAAAAAATATTATTTATTGTGTTCTTTTAAAACTTCTCTGCATTGTCACCCATTCAGAGTTATACATTTCTTCCAATGTTTACTGAACTTTCGAAGGTCGTTATTGTAGACATAAAAGGAAACCATTGTTCCTCCTCTTCAATCACGTTATATGTATTGCCAAATATCCAACGCCGCAATGGTTTGCTCTTTTGAGTCCAGGAAATAAGAAAAAGTAGCTTGTGATGCCAGAAGAGGAACATAGCTTGGATGGGGCACAATTTTAAATCCCCGTCAATTTAATCCTAAACCACATCTCGAGATGAGTGAGAAATTTCATTGTGGGCTAGAAAATAAATTCATTTTGAATCTAACATCAAGCAATTTGTTTGCGGTCGTGGTAGCCTAGTGGTTATGCTTATTAAGTAGAGGTTGGAGTATCACGGGGCTGAGTCCTGGTACCACTGAAGACCCACCGCGTAGACAGGCCGATGCATATTAGATCTATCGTGGCTCAAGGTCCTCCCGTTGGTGAGGTGTGGTTTAAGTGAGGGAAGTGGCAGAGGTCGTTGTTCTCGTCTCTTAATCGAGGCTCAAAAGGACTAGGTCTTCCGCCAATCGCCTGTATGGTGATTTATAGTAACACAAAATCTCCTTCTCAAGCAATTTGTTCAACAGTGTGCAGTAATAGACATTCATGATGGTCTAACCCTTCACTAGAGAGTCAATAAGATTCTTTGACAGTCCCCCAAAGTGTGGACAGTATTACTTTCCCTACAAACTTCAGCATCTTGATCTTGTAGGGGAGAAGTGTTATCTCCTCCCCTACAAGATGAGGTATCTGCAAGAAGAGTTATCTGTCCCCTACTTGTATGTAAAACTCGAAAATTTAGTGCGTACATCCATGTAGGATATCAACTTCTCTCCGAATTTGATAAACAAGATGAAATAAATAGAAAAGGGTTTTTCGAGATCGAGAATATGTTCAAATACTATAATAGTTTATCTTGTATCTTCAATCATGAAATTCTTCCGATATCGTTTATATTTTGCATTTTTTTTCTTTTCTTCATGGTATGCATATACTGCTACGTGTAGAAATTAACGCGGTGCTTTGAACGAATCTGCATTAAGTAGAGCAGTAAAGTACTACTCTGCAAACAAAATTTGAAAACTCTTGTGAATAAGGAAACTTGAAGATAAATTAAAATAATGGAAGAAAGTATAAGATGGCGGGAAAGGAAAGAATGACTACATTCTCCAGGGGAATGTAAAAGAATGGCTACACTCTCAAAAATGAATTAAAAATGAACAAAGAATTTACCTTATGGATTTTTATATTCCATGAAAGAAAAGGCTAAAGTTTCTGCTCAACTAAATGCAAACTAGATGTTGAAACGTCCCCGTTTTTCAACACCTTCGTTTCAAAATTGCTTCACTGCAAGAACAAGCGCACGTTGTAGCATGGGTTATCGAATTTAAAACTGCAACACGCGAGCAACGTAATTTTAGACTATCTATAAACGAAATCCACCTTCAAGATTCGCAATTTATAAGTGGTATGAAAGATTTGCGATGCTAGAAAGTGTAATGTCAAAAACAAAATCTGATCACCTTAGCAGAATCTGAGATGATATGTGTTGCTGAGAGTATGTGTTGCTCTCAAATGATGGTGTGCAAATTGAAATCTTGCAACAAAACATTGTAAAGAAAAACTTTAGTCTTTTCCTTATGGAACACAAAAAAACTCCTCAAATTAATATATTTGTTAGTTTATTTGTAATTAAAAGTGTAGTCATTCTTTTTGGACATCCAGTATATCATGCATATAATCTTCATTACGCTTGTGGGGGGTTTGATTTTACTGCATTACCCATAGTAGCCAAAAGCATTCCATAGGTCATGAGTGTTCCCAACGCACTCAAGATGAGCGATTGATCAATTTTATAAATCTTCCACAAAGTCAGGGAAACATCTCGCATGCAGTCGCTTCGAATTAACACCTCTAAATCATAGTAGTGTTGAGGAACTTTTCCAGGCAGCGAATAGATGGCTTCTTTAGCATCCAGCAAAGCGCTGTTGGCAGTCGAAGCTGGTAATATTACCATGCAAACAAATATAGAGAACCAGATTTCGGCGGCCAAGAAATGTAAGACATCAGCTACGCAGTTTAAATGTATTCCGAAATTCACGTAGAACAATCCAGCCAAGCTACTCAACACAATGATGAAAGCTGAGAAACTGAAGAATTCATCCAGAGATTCCAAGACGGTGGTTAATTCCACATAGGTATGGATGATGGACATGCAAGAACAGTCTTTACGTAAATCTTTTATCTTTTCTTCTATTCTGTTAAAAAGAAATTTTGCGTAAAAGCACACAAATCCATAATACCCTGTCAAAGAAATGAAGAGTAGCGCCGATAGCAATGGAGTTGTAATCATAAGTATTTCAGGAACAAAAATGAAAAACTGCTTTACTTCTTGGGATGCGTACTGAGAGAGCATAATATGTTTTTTGAAAACTTGACCCTCACTTGAATAAAAATAGGATATAATGTAAACGAAACACAATCCAAACGTGATGACAAAGTAAGCGAAGATTGATGTTTGGAATTTTCGGCCTTCTTGAAAGCAATGTAACTTTTGTGTGCATGTTCGAAGAGTTTTCAGGACTAGATAAATTTGCTTACGAGATTTGCGCGTTTGCAGATTAACAATAATTTGAAGGAGAGCCAATATAAATAATACCATATGCAATTTGTTATCGAAGAGTAACGTACTAGATATTATCCGAGATATTACTGCTACAGACTGCAAAATTCTGAACAGGTATTGTAGACTTTTCAATACGAAGTTACGGTAACAGTTCTTTTCAGAAAACCTATTATGTGGCAACGATTCCAGTCCAGTGATGTGGAGAAGGATCAGTATTGGTTGAAAAGACTTCTCTATTAAATTTATATTCTTACTCACGATCATTTTTCAACTGTGAACAAATCAGAAAACTGTAAAATTTAAACCAGTGTTAAGTTAATTTTCTAAGGAGTGCCACTAAATCACGTTACAAAATACAAACGGTACTAGGAACCAGACAGCGCAGAGATTTATAGAAGCTTTCCATTTTTATGTCATGTATATTTATAGCTAATTTACTATAAGAGAAAATGCTTTTAATATCAAAGCATAAAAACGGTAGATAGCGGATTAGCTAAAATAACAAGTTAGAGATATTATGCAATGTATATTTATAGTTAGTTTACTAATAGAGAGAAAATGTTTTAAGGCATAAAAATTCATTGATCAAGAATTAGTAGAAATAAAATTTATTTATACAGGCATTATTATTTCCATATGCAAATTATTCGTACTAATTTATTATGATATTGAAAACAAATCAAATTTATTTACCCGATAAATAAGCAAGAATTTTTTTTACAAAAATCGAAGAAATATTATTAACGACGATTGCAATTTTAAAACTTTGATTCCAATTGTTTCGTTAGCAACGGGGAAATATAAAAATATTAAAATTGCCAATCGAAAAAACTATAGAGTATTTGATTATTTTTCGGTTTGCTCTACAGTCGCACAAATACAACCCGGATTGAAAATTATAATGAAGTTCGGAAAATATTTATTATTAAAAACAGATTGCAAAATAAATAAAATCAATTGAATTTTAATATCTCCTTCTGCTGATTCTCAATATAATGTTTCATTTTATTCCCATCTTGTTTATAAAATGCTCAATTTCAAATGAAATATATTGCGATATCACAAATAAATTTACTGTAAAACTACAAACAACCTATATCTTTAATTTTAATACCATTTACTTTATTGCACGCTTTCGATTGTAATATTTTTTTTTATTGGCCGTCGTCCAAAGGCACGTAAAGTCCCTGTAATCAATAACAGTGGATTTCCATGAAACAGAAATAATATTCACATATAAATATGCAAAAGCACAGATGAAAAACAAGATATCAATCATTGGCACGGCCAAGTAATTTTAGCGTTTTTCAGATGTTGTATTTTACAATAATGCAACTAATGAACTTTTTACTAACAGAAAGTAGTGTGTGTACTGTACCACTCCTCTAAATGTACTACTATTGAGCTGAAAAGAACAAATTCTGGGAAAATTTTGTGGAAAATTCGAGAAAATTTTCATGGAAAACTCGGGAAAATTTTATGGAAAACTCGTGAAAACTCGAGGAAAATTTTGAGGAAAACTCGGGAAAATTTTGTGTAAACTCAGTAAAATTTAGAATAAATTTCGTAAAACCCCGAGATATTCAGGAAAATCTTGTGGAAAATTCGGAAAATTCCATGGAAACTCGGGAATATTTGAAATATTTTATGGAAAATTTGGTACGATTTTGTTGAAAACTAGGTAAAATTTGAGAAAATTTTGTTATAAACTAGAGAAATTCAGGAAAATTTGTTGGAAAATTCGAGAAAATAATGGAAAAATTTAAATATGATTCGGCTCAACTAGGGCACAAATGCGACCAAATGCCGAAAACCCGAGGTTAATTGGTTGCTTATTGGCTTAGAAAAAGGTAGGACAAAATATGGAACGAAGACGAAATTTGCGTCCTAATAACGCTTTTGTTACACTACGTGAAAAACGCGCTAAAAAAAACTTTTAAAGTGATTTCCTGTTGATCTTGAACCCAACCGTTCACAAAGATTTTGATCTTCATCAACATACTCTTTTGGGTGGACTACTCATGAGTTGATTTTAATTAACGTCATACTGTGAAGTAACGTGAGGGTTTTGGGCGACGGATCTCGTAATTTTGTAACACGGTCAAGTGACGAGGATGACACTTGAGCAAGTATCCCTTCTCTACCCAAACATTTACACCAAATCAATGTGAAGACTATGAGACTCGACAGATTTAACTGGCATCAGCTCCTCTACAAGTCGAGGCTTTAATAGTCCTAAGATTGGAAACCGCGACTCGAAAACGGTAACCACGAGTTCACGATCATGCTCATTTGGCTGACAGTGTCACGAATACTCATGGAATAATGGAGTCGTTAATATGGTCCAATTTATTCGGCATGAAAATCTTGCATGGTAAAAAAATGGAAGTCTAATATTGGGTGGTTTATAGGAAATAAGTAGTTTTTCGGGGCTTTTTTTCTAGAGAAAATAAACAACAGGCACATAGTACGTATTAGATAGGCAATTACACTATTGATTGCTATCTATAGGTGGCGCTAGTAACGAAAAAGCATGCAATCACGTGCTTTTCGTTTCTTGCTTTAAAAGAGAACTGGCGGTGGCGTGGGCCTTATGGGAAACAAGATATTTTATACGTTCGCGATAAGTTCCGAAAAATGATGCTTGAACTTTTCCCCCTAATCTCTCGGAACTCACATTTAAGTATAGAAAACAAAGTGCTTCTCTATACAGTCGTTGTGCGTCCCATTATTGCTTACGCTTGTCCAGTTTGGGGCTATGCCGCAAATACTAATTTCAATATTTTAAATGTAGTCCAAAATTCATATATCCGTATGATTGTTAAAGCAACCCGGCATATGAGAAATGATGACACCAATAATGCACTTAAAAATAATAGCTTTAAAACTCACATTCAAAAAATAGCCATTAACTTTTTAACTCTCTTTCTGATACCAACAACTTGTCTAATCAAACTCTATATACTGTAAATAAGAATACCAAAAGGCCAAGGAGAAGAAGAATCCTTCTGGACTCCTACCACCCGCCTTAAGCTATTTTATCTTACAATAATTTTTTAATTATTGCACCCAGTGATTTTGCTAAATTTAACTTTTATTAAAATTCTTATTTTTATTCCTCTACTTTACCTCGCTGGAAAAGCCATTTTTTCAATCCATTTTGCACACCCCTTGTGGGCAGCCAATATGAGTCTCTATCCTCACTCATCCTCGACTAATCAGAGAGCAGTGTCTAAGCTCTCAGTCAAGAAAAGTTTTCCCAGGGAAAGTTCTGAAATTCCAAGTCAAGACGCCACTCATAGCCGCGCCGCCCCCGGATCACCTCCAAAAAAACCAATAGCCAGCAAGCCTCTACGCAGAATTAAAAACCCCACAAACGTCGTTCCAACATCTCAGACTATCATGATATGGGATTTTTTTTTAACATTTGTAAACCCCGTGCACCACACAATGTATAACACGGGGGCATACAGCACAGACAGAAGAAAGGATTACAACACAAACATCCATGCCTTCTCCGGGATTCGAACCCAGTCCCTACGGCACCGCAGTCAGCTTCACTGACCACTATACCGGATGGGCAGCATAATATGGGATTGAGGACTGATTTTCAGTCCAGACGCCCACAGATACACCGCCATCAATCGTCGGCCTTATGCTGAAGCCGCAGGTAGGTCAGAATTTTGATTTTGTGTGACTTTTAATTTAGAAAGTGTTGCATTATTATTATTATTATTGGAGTTAAAATGATTCCATTTCATTTTAGGAAAATCTTCGTGAATGGACGACTCATCGAAGCTCTTCAATAATAGAATAATCCAATAAGAAATGGAAGACTACTTATAAATTCATAGTTAGTTTGATGCCTGAGTTGGGTACGTTGAAATTAATGGCATTTTTTCTTTAGTCTGAAATGTAGCCTTTAATTTTAATGGATGTATCAAACTTTAAATGAGAAAGACAATAATTCAATTTTATGACCGCTTGAAGAGTTGCAACAGAACTATTACAGGGCATTTTAATTTGTGAAATTAACCAAATGGGTTATTTCTAACATTTTTTCTCAAAAGATTACGTGTTTTTTTCCCAGCATTGCCAACATGGTGGGATTGTAGGAGTTAACTGTTGTACCTTTATTCATATAAACAATGTGTATATATCGTTGCGCTACATCTGAATTTAGACGCTTGTTCATTGTCAATATTGGATTATTATACCTGGGAAAAAGGATGCTTGCATGAAGTAGATGGTAACGGGTTGCTTGATAAATCTAAGCCTTGTTTGTAGTTGTATCGGAATCAACTTTTGAGTGGTGCCGTATCACAGAGGTCATTATGTATTTTCCATCATGACTTGTCTCGTGACATGGATCTGCAATCAGTGATCATGCTTGCAGATCCATGGAGTCTTGCTAATTTTTTTCATACTTAATGGAATAAAATAGCTGTTATCGGACTCTTGGGTCATTATGCAAACGATCCGGAATTCAAGTTTTGCTCTCTAAATGCAGAGCTTTCATTTGTTAAAACTAGTTTTGCATAAATCCAATTTCTATTAAATTTAGAAAAATGCTATGAAATATAACTTATCGGTAACCGGTGAATACGAAGTCTTAACTTTCAATAGAAAAAACGCAACTATGTGCATCTTTCTGCTGCTCAAAATGTAAAACTACATCGCGTGGTCAGAAAGATCGATTATAGATACAAAAGGGAATGGAATTTTTGCACTGGAATAAATGGAATTAAAAAGGACTAGAAACGTGTAAGTGCAAACGGACGAATTCTAAAAAGGACCACGCAGATATTTCTTCAATCCCATATTGTAAAAACCTAATGGAAATGTGTGTGTGTGGTTTCAAAAAGTCTTGTGTAAATCGGGGATGGATAATTGTTGGATGGTGGATGGACGGTGTGTTTACTCGGAACATTCTGGACTGTTTAACGCATCTACTCTCCAATGAGCAATGGATTGAATGCCAACGTTCACAATAATATCAACTTTGACACAACGCATAAGTGATCATCAGCGAAGAAACTATATCACTAACATCAGTTATTCAGTCCGATGAATAGGTGTAAGAGTTCTGATTCAAGATATATTTGACTATTTTGGTTTGATAACTGTGAGCTCGGTGAACAAATTTCGGCAGCACCGATGAACTTAAAGGTAGGTACTTCTGTAAAGGTTGCATATAGGCCACCGTTCCGGTGTAGCGGTTTGGGGCCCGACTACTGCGCCATAAGGCCTGTGTCCGAATCCCTGAGAAGGCATGGATATAAATGCATAGCGCCCAAGCTGCATGAGACACTCTAAATGGCTGTCGAGCCGTAAGTCAAGGAGGAATGCAAGTCAAATTTTCTGAATGACAGAAGAAAAGGGGTAGGGGGTAGGAGTTGACGTTGGTCAAAAAACGGAAGAGAAAAAGCAGAGAGTCGGAAGAAAGTCAATTTTATTTTTAAAAATTTTTGAAAAAGAATAGCATGATCTAAAGGTAAAACAAATATAAAAAAGGAGGGGAAAGGAGGATTTAAGATGATCTGTCACATACAGATTTGGAAATTGTTAAGCAAGAAATTAATTTATTGTGGATGTTCGATTATTAATAATAAAGTAACTTCATTGGAAATATCATTCCTATTGAGGTTAACAAGATGGTGATCGGCAGTGAAAGGACATTGGAATACGTAACGGTTGGCGTCGTCGGGTGACCCACAAATGCAATTTGTAGAGGAAAGGAGATTTAACCAGTGTAAGTAAGTGGGGGAATGGAACATGGTCAGTTAGAGGCTGAAAATCCTTATGTTTGCACAGCATAGATGGTTTATGAGAGTTTTCTTAGTTCCAACTCGATAAATTTCAAGGTCAGCCAACAACAGACTCCTTGTTACTTCTCAGTATTCGGTCAATTAACAAGAAATTAATCAATTTATTTTGCATAACGTTTTCTTTTTCTATCTTTGTAACATCAAATTCTCCACCCATCAAAAAGATTATCATTACCAGTTATATTCCACGGTTATTATCTGAAGTCAATAATTTTACATATATTTTAACTTCTCTGATGTATTCTACAATATAGTCTGATTCTAATAAACTAATGGCAGATTTAATCCGGCAATTAACGCACAGGGTATGTCTTACCCACCGCCTAACTTTTTTTCAAATCTCCATCAAAAGCTTTTTCGGTAAATGAATAATTTCTCGTGTAGCTGACTTTAAGGACATATCCTTTGAGGGGCCATAGCTTACAGGCGAATTCTAAAGGTATATTTTGGGATACCGTCTCTTCGGGTATGTCATACTCTCGCATGAATTACCCCGAAAGTTCTAAATGTATGGGCACGCTATAAATTCTTTCTTATGCAATGGCGCATTATTGTAGTTATGATGAAGAAATGTGATATTTAAGCGATTTAATAGATACAATATTTAACAGATATATTATAAAAGTATTTTCGGAGGGAGAAAGTCTATTTGCGGGGATATTGAGGAAGAATCGAAATATGAACAGTACAACAGTAAGTATGATTAATCTACTGAGAAAACCATCTAGATAATTTAACTCGGGGAGCAATTATCATCCTTGAGAAAAATGACCACATCATATTCAATGGCTAGAAAATGTGATCTTTAGCCTATGGCAATATTTTTTTTTGTGTTGTTGAACGTTGCGACACAATAAATGCGTAAGTAGTCAGAAACGACCTACTAAATACTGAATCAGATGCTGATTTCTGAAGTGGTTTGGACTTCGATTTACCGAAGAATATGAAGAATGCAGAAACCAGCAAGCAATGCCTCAACGAAATTAAAAGAAAAATTAAGATCCAGTGAAAACATCGCACTCACTCGTAACGAAGATTAAAGGAGTGTATAAACAATGTACTGAATGCCATAATAAAAAGAACAGAACAACTAAATTTATGTGTGAGAAGTGTAATAAACATATTGCATTTCTGACTTTTCTCCCTTTTTTACCTTTGTATGAAAATGTTACGGTAAAAACAGAATGCAAACACCTTTTTGGTATGAGGTACCCTGCGCGTGAAGTTAAAGTCGTTTTTTTCACACGTAAAGTGCCTAAATAAGTGTGTTCATTACAAAAATCAGCCATACTCTCATATGTATAATTACTTTTTAAAACACATTAGTCATTAATACTGACTCTGAAAGTAAATTTTAACCTTTGCAAAGGATTTTTATTAATTTCTGTTTCACTTGTAAAAGATAAGTGCTTTATGATTACAAAATATAAATTATGTCACTCTAGTGTAATAATTAGATGATTGATTTTTAATTTTGGAGATAAAGAACAATTACCCTCTTTTTCAAATATGTTTTTACTTTCAATACTTTTTAATTCTTCCATTCAAAATTGTCTTATATATTTTTTAACAATTGAAGTTTTAGAAGATTTGAATGAAATATATTCCTTCTGTATAGCTTTATTCCTTTCTTTATTTTCCCTTATTAGTAATTTTATGTTATATTATATTATTCTATTTTTCCAAATTTATTTAGTATTAAAATAATTCTGTTTTAATTAAAAATTTTGCAAGGTACTTTGACTTTACCATTTTTTTTATTCATATTTAGAACATACGAAATTCTTCCCTTGAAGCAAAATATTTTTTCTTTATTTGCTGGCCAATAAATTCAATGCTTTCTTTTTAGCACAAAATTGTCATTGTTAAAATAGAATTATCATAATATAGTTATTAAATTTTTATTTTTAAATTGAATTCAACAAAATTCCGGTGAATTTGTTTTAAAAGTCAAATTCGTTTTTGATGGATATGAAGAATAATAAAATACATTCCATTCTTCATATTCCCGATATTACTTTGTCAAAAAAATTCTGTACAGTTTTCACAAAGTTAAATTCAAACAAAAAAAATAATTTAAATCTAAAATATATATTTCAGAAAGGTGTTAATATTTAAAAGATCATATTAAAAATATTTCAAGCAATCAGAATTATAAAATGTGTCTGTTGTACACAGTATAATACGAGACGAAAAAAATCAACAGAGATTTCAATGTATTTTGTCAAATGAAGCTTATTTCACAAGAATTTTATACAATGAAAGAAAAGAGGACAGGTGCGACATAAAACATGTTTACAAATTTCTTCGTTCTATAAATACTTATAAATATTTAAATTTTATGAAGATCAGTTCATCTTATATATAATATATATATATATATAAAAAAAAATATTATATATATAATATATATAATATAATATATATATGAAAAACTTATCATCCCTACGGTTTGCGTACAAGTGATACAAGTCTAATGAAAATGAAAAAAGAAGTGTGAACAACATTGAAATAAGGTTTAATATAAATGATAATATTTCATAATACTCTACCATTGGAATTGGAATATGTGTAACAAATTTGAATGTTTTTATACTTTGAAGGAATCATATTAAAAGGCCAACATATTCACAATCATACACCTTAGAAAATTATTTAAAAAGTCTCATGAGTTCAACAAATATATTTAGAAATTCTGAATGAGAAATTAGATATAATGTTTAATAATGAAAGACAAAAATTTTAGTCAACATCTTGAATAATTTAAGGGGAACATGGTCTTTAGATACTTCTATTTATGTAAATGTGCCAAATATAGAATTATTGTTGATGGTGTAATAATATCTTCTGAGGAATCTGGAGGAATAATGAGTCCCTAAGTTCTAAAATTGCATTTTATTCGTTGCCAAATTGATTTTGAATAATTCAACTCTATTTATATTGATTCCTATCACTTGTGATTCGAAAGATAAATTTAGAATAGAACTGTAATATTTATGAAAGAAATTTTCTAAAAATAATTGTACTGATTAAGTAAGAAATTGCACTGGAATGTAGTTATTGTACTTTAAAGTTTATGCATATTATATTTTGAAAGTTTAGAGTTTACAAGATGCGTATGCTTTAAAATGTCTTATTTTTAATTACATCTTACACATTTGGATTGCTGAATATTTAGTAGATGCAACATTTGGGATTATTCAGTGGTATATTTAAATGAATATATTTTTACAACTTGTAAATTTTAACTACAAAATAAAACAGTGACAAAAAGGACCTTTTAGCTGTCAAGTTATTTTGATGATTTAGGTACATAAATTGTTAAATTGTTTTAATGCAAAGATCGTATGTTCAGTACAACAATTAAAAATTATTAAATGACATGCATAAAAGTTCTTAAAGTTTTGTAAGAACTGCATATTCACCTGAGGCAGCTGCCATACAGCGTGGCAGTGGTACAGTTCTTAAGTAGGGGAGCATTTTTTTCTAAAACAAAAATTTAAAAAAAATAAAAATGAATATCTCTTAGTAGTTCAATAGTTCAGTTTTGTGCGATATAACTGGAAACACTTTTCCAACTCCGCAATCAATGCACCAGAATCGTGTTTCCTTCCTAAACTTTTTTCCCTTTGTATCATATTTGGAACAGGAAATTTTGCTCTGTTTTGTAGGCTCACGTTTCGCAAGAATAAGAGGAATATGGAACAAAAAATGTCTTTCAAGAAGACCAACAGGGTTATCTACTGTTGGTGGTTTTCCAGGATTCTTTAGTCCTGAATCTACATCATTTTTATAAAAAAAAAGATCTTCTAGACTTGGATTCAAAATTTTAAAACTGTAATACGTTCCCCAACTTTATTTTAGAGCTAAAATGAGTTCCAGAGTACTTTTCCAGTAAATTAAAAAAAATATTTTTGTAACATTTTTTTGACTATTTTGGATTGTCGGATTTAAACATATTTCCTGATCACAGTGATTTACAACACTCATGGTTGGATTGTAGTCAAAAACAAGCTTAGGCTTGAGTATATCTTCATTTTTTTTTAGGTTGATCATAGAAGTATCACTAATTCTGCTAATCAGACACCATCCATTGACATGAGCCCAAATTAACTGTTCGCGATATAGATTCGGGTTTTACAGAGAGATGAAGCCGAAATAAACTTCTCCCATTATGTATTCAGGTAAAACAATAAGATGCACTCAAAAATTTACCCCTTATAATACTCGGATGTTACATTTTGATTCTAATGCCATGTCCGATAATTGAAAATAATAGGCTTCTATAAATACATGTAATTTTCTTTTGTCACTTAAGTAACATTCTACTGTTTTTTTTCTTCTCTCAACTACAATTTTTGTTACATATATCAGAAGATCAATAATAAGGAATCTTTTAAAGTATTTATTTATTATTTTTTCTTAGACTTTTAATTTTGGAATAGTAGTTATTAGCACAGTTTCGATTAGGCTGATCTTGAAATCTTCATTAATTAACATAGTTTGAAATAGATAATTTTATGTATTTAATTATATATATATTTACTTAATACATAATTTCTGTTTTATCTGCCCCAATATAATAACCATGTTACAGATTACTGTCTTCCATTTCTTTTTAATATTCTTGTTTAAATGGAAGAAAAAATTCGATTTTCTTCACAATATTTTTATAAGAAGCTATATTGCAACAAGAATTCAAATAAAATTTAAAGAACAACACAAAAGATTTAAAGAACTGACATAATGAACAAACATAATTAATAAAACATGTCAATAATGCATTTTCTAATTCCATTGAAATCCTCTCATTATTTTCTGATCGATAAAGCTGCACAATAAGTATTTCAATTTAGAACGTTCTGCATAAATGGTTTGTTATACTGTACTAATGGTTGTTGTTAAGAAAGGAACATTTCCACAATACTCAGAATATTGATTACTCCAAGCTGTTTTGGGAACGCCTCGATAATTGATGCATTCTTAATTAAAACTCCATTTATGTATTCGTGTTCCAAGCTTACCCAATACGCCTCGATGATTAATAAATATAAACTGATTTATCTCCTTTTCCCTTTCAACAATTCGGATTATTCTGAAGTTCCTCCCATTGCCATTCCAGTAAATGAAATACCGAAATCAAATTAGATTCAGCTGTTTGCATTTTTTCGTCCTTATATTTCATCGCTTTAATAATCGAATTCGAAATGAATCTCGAAAATGCAGTTACAGATAATTAAAAAATATATATTCAGAGAGAAATAAAAGAAATAAAATATTTTGAAAACTGTGGTTTAAAAAAAATTCAATTAAGGCTTTCTACACAAGGGCATACTACTATATTTAATATTCCATTCAATATGAAATTAGCAAAAAATAATAAAGTGACTTTACACACATATACGTTTAAATTAGAAACAAACAGTGCCACATTAATTAATATATTAATTATACTTATACAAATGTGGTTTGAAATGTATTCGTGAGTACGACAGATGTCATCAGAAACGCACCTAGCGGTGTGAAGTGGTGATCTTACCCTCAGCTTGCTGACTCGCTTGTAGATGATCATTGCAGTCACGGTTACTCTTAATGTAGTTGATAGAGACAGACCAGGGCTTTAAAGCGTCAATCGGAAGAGCAAAATATCTTTCAGTCAACTGTTATTCCTTTTTATTCTCTCTACGACCATAGTTAATCCATTTCTTACACAATCGTCAAAATAACTTGGAACAAAATATTAAGTAATCCTGCGATTTGAGTGGCAACTTCCTTTTCTCAAATTGCTTAAATTTTTTTTAAAAATGGTGACATCTTCTCATTCTGATCTCGAATTTATCTACAAGGCATTAGCACACTCCATGCAGACTGATGGAACATTATTGGCATTAAAGTTGTTGTTGTTTCTAATCCCTCAGATCTAGTGGAAGCTACACTGCTGGCCACCGTAAATGCAACACTAAGAAAGGCAAGAGATAGCACAACAAAACTTATTTTGTAGATAACATGTTGACCAAGTATCAAATGATTAAATTTAAAGACTTCAGTGAAGGGTGGTTCCTGCTAGAATCAGTAGCCAGATTAGCCGCCATTGTTGGAGATCCCCACTGCCACACGCATCGGCATTGATTCAAAGAGAATTTCGATGTGTTCTTGGGGTACAGCAGACCAAGTAGCTTCCACACGTTGCCAAAGTTGATTTGGTGTGGCAGCTGGGGGTGTAATCTGGATCAATCGTTGAGCAACCATGGATCACATGTTTTCTATTGGCGAAAGATCCGGAGACGGAGACGGCCAGGGAAGTAATTCAATCTGGTGATTGACGAAGAACCTTTGGACAATGCGTGCCACGTGTGGTCGCGCATTGTCCTGTTGAAATATGGCCGTGGCCAAGCCCTGAATGTAATGAAGAACAACTGGCTCCAACACCTCGGAGACGTAGAGCTGGCTGCTTAAAGTACCGGCAATGCGTACTAGAGGAGTGCGAGAGTGATATCCAATACTGCCCCATACCATAATACCCGGTGCAGGACCAGTGTGGCGGTGCATAACGCAGCTGTTCAGCCTCCTCTCTCCACGGTGTCTCCAGACTCGAATCCGACCATCGTGGTAATGCAGACAGATGCGTGACTAGTAAGTGAAGACAATTTCATTCCTTTCTGCTATCCACATTCTTCTTTCCTCACACCATTGGCGGCGGAGACGTCTGTGGCTGTGCGTCCAAGCAATATACATCTTGTGGACAGACCACTTTGCTGTAAACGGTGTCGAATGGTACGCGCAGACACTGAATGATACGTTACAGACTCAATGTGCTTTGCTATGGTTCGTGATGTGACTGAGCGATCCGTCACTGCTATGCGCACAATTTGCCTGTCTTCACGTGAAGTGGTGCACTGAGGGGGATGCGATCGACCACATCAATTCGTCGTACCCTCCTGCATCCAAAGGTAACACATCCGCATTACAGTTGTTTGGTTTCGTCCAACACGACTACCGATTTCCCTGAAAGATAATCCACAACCTCGGTAGGCCACTATCCTTCCTCGGTCGAGCTCGGATACTTGATCTAAAACGGATCACTGTTTTCTACGAGACATAACTGATCGTTTTTTGAAAAAAACCACAAGAAAAACACAATTGCCGAACTTGAAATCGTCAAAATCTCCAAGTTTTAAATAGCGCTTTGAGGTGGCACCACAGGCGTGCGTGATGTGTGTCGGCGCTGAAATTCTAATCATGTGCATATCTTACCGTCACTAATGTGCATGTTGTAAATTCAATGTTATTTGCGTGCTTCCTTCAGGGTGTTGCATTTACGGTGGCCAGCAGTGTAGATCAGATTCATGATACCGAAAAGTTTTGATCCATAAAAGTTATGCCTAATATTGCAATGCCAGCTATTTTATAAATCATTGTATCGAAGGTATGCCAGAGTATTGCAATGTCAACTCTTTCATGCGCATCGGGATTCTCCGTTGCAATATATACAGGGTCTCCAGCTTTACAGTCATTACTCCCTAAAGTTAATCAAAGTTTACATATTATGTTAAGGGGGTCCAACTTGTTTCTCTCACGGGAAGCATTGTGGGAGTGAAGGATACCAGAGAGCCCTTGTACAATAGGATAAAGTATGCACTTACGCGTAATTGCGTCCCATTCGGACAAATTCTTGCAGCGTTGTGTTTCATATTATAATTGATTCACTGATAATTGTGAAAAGTGAACATTAAGCATATGTATCATGTTCTTCTTGTCACTTTACAGCTAAAAAATAGTTTGTTAAAGATGTTTAAAAAAATCCCTAATAATTTAAAAATAGAAATATTTATTGTGTTTCAATTGTATCTGCATATCTGAGATCAAAAGTAATATTTTAAATCCGCAGAAAGAGAGAAAGTTATTATTTGTTTTATAAAGCATTTTAACTAAAACAATATAAATCATTTTAAGCAATAGATCATGGATTAAAATTCAATAACTTCCAACGAATATATAATTTTGCATAAGAATTCAATTAATTTAGTAAACACACTAAAGAAAATTAAAGAGAAATTTTGAGTTCCCTGTACAATTTGATATCAACTGGTGGTTGAAATACTCCTTACATTCGCTCAAAATATGGCTGTATTTCTTTTAGAGTTAGGATTTATTCATAAATCATATTAAATTACATTAAATTATGCTGAATTTCGGTTTTAAAAGACTTTGAATATTTAGTTGAGTTTCTCTTATAAACACTGTATGAAAGATATAATTAATGCATTCAAGTAAATTTTTAGTTTCGAACACACAAGGGTATATGCGAGTGTGGGATTCACTTTTAATGAAAAGTGTTTCGTAAGTGCATGTGTTTTTCAGCCCTTCTGTTTTACATACCTCATTGACTTTCATGATATTTACACATTCATTTCTTTGATAGAATCTCTGTAACCATTCTGAAATATAGGTATGAACTCTTAAGGGCTTATGCCAGCCTTTCACAGGTGCTTTTATATTTTTGATTAATTTTTTAAAAGGGTGACAACGCTCATCTGCAATAAATCATCTGGGTCATAAAATTCTAGAAAATGAGAATGTTTTTCGAATGAATTGACCAAATAGATCTCTAGAACTTAGCCATTTAGAAGGTTTTTTCGAGTGTAATTTGACTTCCTTAATTCAATAAACATCGAACATCTGGAAACATGCTGGAAGAAAAGTAGAAGGAATTCCACTGGTAAACTATTTCCTTTCTAGCACGGTTCCTTAATAAAATTATATAAATTAAGAGAGAACCATATTTTTTGAACTTTTACATTTGATTTATATCTTCCTGCTCTGATAAGTTATAAAAGCTTGTTTCTTACAATTCATGTGCTGTACGTTACATTTTTTTCGTATCAGACTATGTGTGCAAAGCTATTTTTAGTAAAATCTGTACCTCTGGAGGTAATCAAAAGTCGAAATTCTCTTAATTTTGAATATCAGTGTATATTTAAAAATATTGCTTTAAAGTATCTAATGAAGAATATTTATAAAAATAATTTCACAAAAAATTATTTTAAGTATAAAATTTGTGTCTCCTATATTTACAAACATACATTTTTTGTGGCAAGTTCATATATATATATATATTCGGAGTTTTTCCACAGTTAAGGCATCTACGTATATTAACCTTCTGAAAAACCAGATTTTAGGTTTACTTTAAGAATATAAAGTATTCATGATTATATTGCAAGTCTTTATTTTTAAAAGGAATTTTATATACTTACAAGAAGACAAGAAGAAACACATTTTTCTCGCTAAAAATACAAATTACCGCTAAATTAAAAAAATAGTATCAATAGAATTCCTGAAAGCGGCACTATTTTACGAAATTTTACGGCAAGAGTTTTCAAGGAACTTGTCTATAGACCAAACTAATGCGCAATGTTTCTAAGAGGACAAAATTATTATGAATGGAATGAGTAACATATTTGGTGAAACTAGTGTTTATGCGATGATTTCACTCTTTGCGACTAATATACTGTGTAAAACAAAGAATTAATTATTAAAGAATTAATTGTTAAAAAAAAAACTTCGTTCGCTTCAAAAACCAGTAAGGAATTTAATTTAATTAATTAACCAGTAATTAATGAATTAATATTTGAAAAACTGTATTAACATCAAGTGTCATCCATTACAAGTTTAAAATATTATTAGAACTTTATTGGATGAATAGAAAGAATTTCATTAAATATTGTAAATTGGAACAAGATAAATATATATGTACATAAATATAGAGAGAGTGTGAGATAATAGTAGTAATTGAAGAAGAAGCAAGAAAGAATAACAGTAACAATTTATATTAACATAAATAAAAAAATTTAAGAAGTTAATTATTAAAATATTACCGTAAAGAATGCATTGATTAAAAGGTAGATTAACGTATATATACGAAGGCTGTTCAGAAAGTATCGATACTGAATTTATTCTATTTATTCGAGAAAACCCCCAGCGGAGGGACTGTGCGCATCATGCACGCGCATATTTCACCTTGTCTCACAAAATTCGGCAGGTCTGTACAGCGCGCCGTTCAGTCACACTGACTTCTTTCACGTGGAGTGTTTGCGTGCGTTCGTCGAAAAAAGAAAATGTGTGAAAACACGGATTAGCGAATCTGTATCAAGTTTTGCTTTAAGCTCCGTAAAATGGGCACCAAAACCTACGAGATGATGAAAACAACATTTGGAGATGAGGCAATGAGTCGTGCTCGGGTTTTCGAGTGGTTCCGGCGATTCAAGGAGGGTCGTCAATCAGTGAACAGTGATCCCCATTCTGGACGCCCATCCACCTCTCGCAATGAGGACAAGATTGCACAAGTGAAGGCTGTGGTGATGATTTTTCCTCTTTCCCAAGATCAAGAACACCTTAAAAGGACACCGGTTTCAGGACATTGAAACCATAAACAGAATTCGACACAGCAGCTTCAGGCCATCCCAAAGTCTGAGTTCCAGAAATGTTTCGAGGACTGGAACATCGTTGGGCCAAGTGTGTTACTGCCAATGAGCATATTTCGAAGGAGATTGACTCAAAACGTGTTTATGTATGTATGTTTTTGTATAATAAATTCAGTCTCGATACTTTTTGAACAGCCCTCGTATATATATATATATATATATTTGTGTGTGTGTGTGTGTATATCGTATTTACTCAAATCTAAGCCGCACTATTTTTTAAGAGTTAATGTTACTGAAAATTGGGTACGGCTTAGAATCGAAGGTAAACCATTTATTGCAGGTTAGAAAATTGAATTTCCTCCCTTTCAAAAAGGAAAAATGTTATCGTCCATTCTGGCCACTTGCATCGATGTCTTATCCCATTCCCCAGCTTATCTTCAGTTTTCAGTCTATCCTAAGCATCGTTGTGTGCCCGTATTTTGTGTGTGTGTATGTGTACGCGTTTCCTTTTAATCGCCTAAACATCAAAGATATCAGAAATAATATCAATCGAGTTCAGTATGAAGCAAGTGTAAAAGAGGGAGGCAATTTTAAGTGCAGAAAAAAGCGAAAACAGAGCAGCGGCCACTGAAATATGACACGGATGAGACAAAATGTTATAACTTTCGTTGGTAACCGTTCAACAGTCGATAATAATTCTTTTAAATTCTTCTATAACACAATCTTTTAAAAAATGTTGCGTAACAATGGCACGGAAGACGACGCCGCGTGGGAAAATTGTGATGTCGGCACGAATTCCGAAGTCAGCTGTGACAATGGGAATGACGAATTCTTTTCGCAATATGATACTGACTGTTAGAGTAGCTGTAGGTTCATCTATGTATTTGAAAGTTTTTAATACCAGTAAAATAAATGAATTATTTACTTCTTATTATTTCTTTTTTTTAAAAAAAATTCTTAAGTATTGGACATTCATGAACCTTGTACACAATTTTTATATTTTTCCCAAAAAACGGATAGGAAATCGAAAAGGCAAATATTTTATAAAATACAGTATTTACATTTATTAATTTGCTAATACATCACACAATTCTTTTATAAAAGTTTCGTGCGCTTACAAAGCCTTTGCTTCCTTCTCAGTATGAAGGCTTTTATAAAGAACTTTGAATCAATATGTTGTATCCTTTTTAATCAATTGCCTAGTTGACGGTCTTTATTAACTCATTTCAATTTGCAGAGTTCCAATTTCGTACATAATTAACTTTAAAATCGTATTATAAAGCTCTGATTAATTTACAAGCACGGACTCCATCTTTAGGAGTTGAATAGTACAACGTAATCCAAACGAACCATTTTGAATGCGAATTTAAATTGTCGTAACGAAGTCATTTCATTTCAAAACAACTCCTTCATGAATAAATTCTCAGATAATAAGCAGGATGTTTTAAGTTATTTCACTATTTATTGAATTTAAAATACCTAGAATTATCTTACAATCATTGCCATGTGTGTAGATTAGTTTGTATAGAAATTGAAGACTTTAGAAATTAACATTGCTCAGTATAATAAAAGGGATATGAATGAATGTTGTTATGTATATATCTTAGAAATAAATTTTTAAATGTTTGCTTTTTCTTGTAAAATACATTTTTTTAACTGAGAAACTTTCGATGAAGGGAAAAATCTATCGCAGACTTACTTGTCTTCCAAAACTTAATCTAAACACTATTAATTTTATCTGTGACCAAAGCCTAAGTTGTAATAATTCCTTCAAAATATCTTTGATAGGAAAATAACAATTAGACTTTTTTTCTGGAGTACTTATTTTCTAACAACTGCTGCTAATCTTTGTTAAGGCCTTTCAGCAATAATATAGTGATTCAACATAACATCCAATTAGTTATCTTTAGATATTAACTGAAGTAGGAATAGTCATTAAACAGTAATTGGCTGTTACACGTTCAGTCATTTAATAAGCTTAATTAATGATTTTTTCCCCTTTTTAACATTTTATTTCGGTTAAATATAAAAGCAACTTTCTTAATCTATTTTTAAAGGTAAAACTCCTTTAAAATTATTTACGATTTAAAAATTTTAGGAGATATGCTTTAATTTTAAAAAAGAGAAAAGAAAAGAATTTATTTATGTCGTGCACTCTGTGTTTTCGACAGAACACGTAATTTTGAACCTAGGTTTACTCGATTTTACGGTTATTCGACACCTAAACTTGCACCCCCTTCTCCAAACATCAACACCACACCAAAGTGAAAACTTTGAGTCATGACAGATTTGACGCGGATGTATGTTTGGAGAGTGAGGTATACCTTCTGATCGATCTTCTTCCTGTGGCCGTAGTAGCCCAGTGGTCAAGTGGTACTAGCTGGACTCGTGGCAGGCATGCCATGAGTTCCAGCCTAGTACCGGGGAAGACTCGTTGTGTAGGGGGAGATGCACGTAAAATCTGTTGTAGCTCAAACGTCTTCCCGTTAGTGTGGTGTAGAAGTTAAATGAGGGTAAGCCGGCTCAGGTGTCGTCCTCATCACTTGATCATGGTTCAAAATTACGAGGTTCCTTCACCAAACGCCCTGGAGTAGCTGAATAATGCGACGTTAATATTTTCTCACTCACTCAGTATTATTTCACACTTCAATCTTCAATAAGAATTAGACAACTGCAAACCAATTCAGAGATCTGTTTGTTCGTATCTTTTGAAGCAATACATTCACACAAAACTATTTGTATTGTTCTTCATTGCAACTGTTAAACTTATCAGAAAGATGATAATATTGCTTCGACAGTGTTATTACAGCCAAGCAAGCCATGGTAGAAAGATGGTTAGAGTAGCATATTCGCTGCCGGCATTGATTCTATCAAGGTATGAGTTCGAGTCCTATTACCACTGAAGACCCGCCATGTAAAGGAACTGATGCACTTTAAATCTCTTATGTCTTCCGTTAGCATTTTGGAGAAGTCTGGAGAGTTTAGTGCCAGCTCATTTGCTACCTTCATACTTTGATGGTAGTTTAAATTTACGAGATTCGTCTCCCAGTTTCTCAAAGCAAATTTATTTTGTAGCTATTCAAGAAATCAATTGCATATCCTATATCAAAGTCAAAAGCAATAGTAACGTCATCTGCGTAATTACGCATGCGGGATAAACCTCAACGCGCGATCTGTTGGTACTTTGCCAATTAATTCAAATAATAAACAACTGTGAAATACTCAGTAATAAACATTTTTTCTGTTGAACTGAGATTTAGCACAAAGCTGCAGTTGAATTTAACACAAAACATGCGGACAGTTTCATGGAAGCTTATAGCTTGCGATTATTTGTGCTTCTCTGGTCAAATACACTCACATCCATAAAAAAATTTACGCACCAAAGAAGTGATGTATGAATAAAACAAAATTGTGCATACGTACGAATACTATTAGTGTAAATAAGTGAATACAAAATCAAAGCAAAATGATCATTTATTGTAGAAAAAATTGCAAATGATTGGGGATAATATTACCCAGTTGCGCCACCTCTAACTTAAATGCATGATATAATACGGTTAGGTATTGAAACATCATAAGTCCAGTATGATGATCTGAGACATCTCATTCCATAGTTGCTGCAAACTACATCTATTTGGACCAGACTAATAGGCTATCCAACTTGTTATCCTAGACAATCCCAGATATGCTCTATCGGTGACAAGTCAGGGGATAGAGAAGGCCGCCAAAGAGTGATAAAAAGTGGTGGGGACCTTATGAGATCCTTTCTGTGTGTTGATGAACATGGTCCTGCTGAAAAATGACTTTTGTAGCCTTACCATGAATGACAACACACATGGCTGAAGAATGTCGTGAACGTACCTCTGCGCTCTCTTGGTGACGTGGAACAATATTACGGGTGACCGTGTGTCATATTCGATGACACCCTAAAATGTAGGAGTAGCGTGCTGCTGTAAGGCTAAGGTAGTATTGAAATTCTCACTACGGTGCCTTCACACACGTACACCAGGGTTCCCCAAACTTTTTATCTCATAATACCATGCTCCCTTGCCATGCTTTTCAGTTTTGACTATACCCGCGCTTACCTAATATTGAATGTTTGCAATCTTATCAACTTAAGTGTCTTTTTGACAGCTGGTATAGAACTACCTACTTTAAAAACTTTAAATTTATAACTGTAGTTAAGTATAGAGTTTAAAATTTGAGACACGCATATGTATTAAATTAAAATTTAATTAATGCATAAAATAATTGTTACTTGAAATTACTGATCAAAAAACAAATATTTATAATAGACGGGATGAATCTGTTGCTTAAATAACAAATTTTCTACATTCGACATCACAATCTTTTTTTCCCGAGGAGATTTAGGGTTAAACCTGATTTAAGATCACAATAAAGTTTAACCCTAAATCAACTCGGTTAGTAATATGAAGTCTTTTTCTGTCTTTATTTTCTTTTGTTTTGAAGATTGGCAACCTCTCGCTGAAACTCCATCTCACTATTAAAAGCAACTGAAAATTTTCTTATTATATGCGTTTCTTATAACATGCGTTTCTAAGATTTATTTCAAGATCTCCGTTACTGTGCCTATTCCGATCAGTCCTCTTATAATATGACATTTGCTTTTTTTCTGTGTGACGATATGAATTTATTGGGTACTGTAGTAATTATCACACAATCAAAGCATTCTCAAAACTAGTTTCACAATCTGAATAAAGGGCATTTAAATGTAGAACGTAGGTTAAAGCTTCCTTTTCCTGGCAGATTGTCTGTGCCCAATTGAGAAATTGTGAAAATTTGTGATGTTCGATTTTATACTCCATTAGCTTAGTTCTAGTAAGTAATGATGGTCCTTGTTTTAATAAAATTTATGCTGTCACCTTGTAGGGGCAAATTAACCTCATTAAATTTAGTAAATAAATGTATTAAATAAGTAAAATCTGAATTCGATTTGTGAATAACTTTTCTTTTAAAAATAAATGCAAGATCTGGTTTAATGAGAGCCACTATTGTAGACTCTCATTTACACCTCATAGAAATTGAAATTATTTTTTCCCAGGCGTGGACTTTTTGCTGGTCGTCATAAGCCACTGGAGGTTGATATAGACCACTGTCGGAATCATTGACATACACGATTGTTATCACTGCCCAAATTGAATCTGGATTTGGCGCTGAAGAAGGCTTGATTCCATTCGGTTACAGTCCAGAGGCGTAGCTACCGCCGTATCAGCTGTATCACTAATACGGTGCCCCCAAGCTACAGGGGCCCCAACATGAGTAACTACAGCTCCACTAACAGGGCTCCCATACCTAAAAAAGGGCCCGAAGAAATTTTGATAAAGGCATCCTCAGAGCTCGCCAGTGTTGCAGTCCAATCTTTTCAAGAGTGACATCACTCCAAGAAGATGCGAAGGTGAGTAGGTGTCAATGACAGTACATATAATGGGCACCGCGATAGCATCTGTCCCTCAGCCGGGAGCATGTGATGAGTACACGACCAACACAGAGTCCCATTGTGAAATGCTGCCTGCATATGGATGGAGGACTATGAGACAATCGGCTTTATGCGTGAGTTCGTATGACGATCTTCTCGAATATCGTCGAATATTTTTCGAGGGTTTCTTGTATCTAGTCGCCGTATAACAGACCTCTCTCTTGTCCACCGGTCACAGCACCTCCTCACATTAATATCACTCCTCAGAGGGCTCATCTTCTTTAGGTGAGTACGGGTGTCACAGTCCCGAGGTGCTCTAGTGATCTTTTTCTTTTCCCACGGGGTTTACTGTCTTTGGTAAACACGGGCTTCACGAACCCGGGGTACCCTAGTGATCCTTCTCTATTTTCGACCCTCTTTCTTGTCATTCAATTCATTCTTTCTTTCTCTTCCCGTCTAGACCACAGATATTAAAACAAATGTTTGGCGCAGTATAGCCGAAATCGGCTCTTGCGCCAATAAACCCCAAAATCACTTACTCACATTAATATCAGAATGGCCTAGGTAGCAAGATGCTCCCTGAGCTGAACACCCAGGGTCCCTCATCCTTTTGATTCTTTATCTTTCGAACTCTGACAGCTGCTCATATTGTCTCCAATGGTAGCGTAATGGCATCTCTAGTCAAAACACTTCCCTGTGTAGCAGACTAAATACATGCAAACAAGTTCTACTTGCGCGTTTTATAATTCAAAGGAGTCATCTAAAATATAATATTTTTTTTATATACAATGATAAACAAAATCTCAGATTTTATCATTTATGTTTAAAACTTAAATACATACAGAGAGAGAGATGAAAAAATCCCACTATGTATGCATTAAATTCCTTTTAATGAATTATGTACGAGGAAAAAACTTCTCGTGTATTTGAACGTTTGTTATATTTCATTTTAATTCTATACTGTGCACAGAAACAACTAGTAGTTTCTTAAATTTATCTTCAATAGAAACTGAAATTTGAATTTCCAGTCGAATGAATATTTGATAAGAATAAACCTTAAGAATAAAGGAATGCAAGAGTATCTTTACTATGAATAATTTCCAAAACTTAGTGTTTGAAGAAACATTTTTTTAAATGAAATCTTTTCATGCAGAAAAAAGGAAAATGCAAATAACCAAATGCTCTTTCTTGTTGCATTGATATAAGGAAAAGAAGAGATATATTGTATCAGTGAAACTTTTAAAAATTAACTTTCTTTAAAATTTTTTCCCAAAGAGGAGCAAGTTGTATCACTACTAAGAACATGAAATTTGCTTTTGAATTTTATTCTATTTTTATTCTATGCTTATAAATTGTAGTGAAACCCGAATTTTTTATCACTTATATTTCAATTGTATTTTAGTTAATGATTTTATTTTATATTATTTTATTTTATACAAAAAAGAAAGAGATTTTTTAAATTTGTTTATTATCGAGCTTTATTTTCAAGTATGGAAATTACGATGAAAAATACACAGAACTCAAGGTCGTGGTAGCCTCAGTGATCTCGGTGGTTTTCAACTCTATGATTAACCCGGGAGCAGTCGCGCATTCTATAATAATGTTATTGGTCACGCGATGTGACGCATTTACCCCCTCCCCATCCTTTTTTTAGTTATTTTTATCACACACGACGAAAATCGGAACTGCAGTGAATAATTAAGTTCAATTAAATTATACTTACTTACTTTTAAGATCTCTTATTGATAATTTTAGAAAAAGTCAAATCAAATTGAACTAAAATGTTTCAAATGTGTGCGTGACTTTAATAAAAGATACAAATCACAGACACTTTTCATTAACTTTGAAGGAATATTTGTAAGCAAAACTGTCACATTTTACTTAAGTTATTGCAGTTTTATTGTTTTCATCGTAAAATAGCATATTGAACTTTTTCTTTGACAGGGAACCCTTTTTTTTGTGGTACACTTATTGCTTCATGTCTTTTTTTTGCCGGAGATGCTTAGGTAGGAATCTTCCTTTTGACTGAAGCTTTTCACTAACAATAAAATTAAATTTCTCAAATTTACTTTCGTTATCAACATTGCTATCCATTATTTCATCAGATTCTTTAGTTGCTTGATCAATTCCTTTTTCCGAAATTTCAACTTACCCATTAGAGATCGCAGGTGCTCCATTTTAGTTTTATATAATGTTATTTTTTTATTTATAAACCATAATGAATCGTATCTCAACAGTAAAATCCACTAAATTGTTCACAGAGGAAAAAAGGAATTTGTTTGCAGAAAATACTTTGGAAGAAATAAAGTCGCGAGTGGAACTCATTCAGCCCAAGTGCCTTAAGATCATAAAAACCGATTGCCACTCCCAAAAAAGAGGGAGATATGTGACAAAGACATTTTAGTCCTCATGAAGGCTGTCATATAGGAGGACCATCAGATTTTAATCCAGTTGAGATTCTGCGGTATGAGGTCAAACAAGACATCTGGCAGCTTTGTGTGTGTGTGAATTCAGTTTCATCAAATCTGAATTCACCGTAAAGTGCATTTCATCAGATATGGGTTCAGATTCTTCATACCGCCTACCAACAACTCATGAGTGAGTGAGTGAATATTAACGTCGCACTGTTCAGCTACACGAGGGCCTTTGGTGACGGACCTCGTAATTTTGAACCATGGTCAAGTGACGAAGACAACAGCTGAGCTGACACCCTCCTCTCCCAACTACTACATCACACCAACGGGAGGACGTTTGAGCTCTTGACAGATTTAACATGCATCGCCCACCTACACGGTGGGTCTTTAATGGTACTAGGATCAAACTCATTATGTGCTAGCCACGATCCGATACCTTAACTACTAGACTACCACGACCACCAACAACGCATAGAGTTCATGCCAAAAAGAATACATGCAGGACACTTTTATTAAAAAAAGAAGCAAATATTAATTTTTTAAAATTCATTTACTATAATAATATAAATATCTTCTCGCATTTTTTTTCATTTGCGCTTGCATTAATTAGACTTTTGAAGTGTTAAAATAAGAGTGAAGTAAGACTAATAGCAAGAAAGCATGTTCATTTTTGAATGAAACATAACTGTAACAGTTATACGTTTCTATAAAATTAAATAAATTATTAAAATATTTTTAACTAATTCACATAAAGGGTTTGCTTACAAAAAATTCATTTGATTCGAAATTGCTCCTTTTGTGAATATATTAGAAAACGAATAAAGAAAATTAAGTTTTTATTTCAATTCATTTTATAACTATCTCGTATACATTAAAATCCATCTTTTCCATTGTATTAGATTGCTAAATAAATTAGTACCATATATTAAACTTCTTGATTTTAACACCTTTCAAATATATATTTATTTCTTTAAAATATAACAAATAAAAAAAATTTAAACTTCCTTGTAACTTACAAATAGTGCACAATATCCCGCATGAAAATTACGTCATATTATTTCCCCACGCACTATTACTCTCGCCATCCAACGTTTATCTAACGGATTGCATGTAATCTTTTTACAAAAAATTGTTATCCAAGAAAGGATTATTTACAGGCAAAAAGAAAGTTGAAATAGCTGCTCTTAGCTTGCAATCGTAAGGTTATCGGAACAAATGAGTAATATGAAGTATGTAAAAGAATATTATGAATTATTTCACCCTGAAAAGAATTAAAAGCAGAACCGTTTGCTATTGTTCTTGAGCTGTTAAGGTCTTTACTCAACTGACCTTTTTAAAGTTCACCAGACGAGTTTTCTTGAGACGCTCCAGACGCATTTATAACGCCAGCCGCGCACCGCAATGAATGGAAACTATAAATTAACTGTCACGTGAAGTATTTACGAGCAAAGAGCAAGTGAACAGTTGAAGAGAATTTCAAAGCCTTACAATTCTAGTGAATTATTATGAGAAAGAATATTTGCTTGTATAAAAAGGAAACATACATTTTTTATAGTCTTTTTAAAACTCTCGCATCTCTAGACCTTAACACTAGAACGTCCATCGATGTCGATTGGACACCGGAACCTGTTTTGTTTGTTTTCCTTTCCGCATTTTTGCAGGGATTTTTAAAATTTTTTATGACTTATAGTCATTTTCCGTGGTGATTACACATGAAAAATGTTTTGTGGTTCTAGGTTAATTAGAAAAGATTTTACAACTAAATACACCTGAAACTTTAACTAGTGTTGTTTTGATACCAAGGCAATTTATCATTATAAACAACTGTCGTTCCGCAAAAGATAGTTCACTAAGTAGATAGAATTAGAAAACAAAATTCCGAAAGTAATAAAGCACATTCATTTGATTTTGAATGCAGTGTTATTGGGTTCGTAGTGGAAATTGGTCAGTTATTCTAAAGTCATTGTGTCTAAGTTTTTCTTTACGTAGCGTTTGCTTATCGGCTCTTAAAAAATTCACTCGATTTTCGAACCTTGTGCAGAAAGGACACTTTGAAACAATGACTCGTAGAAAAGGTCTATGTCCTGATGAAATTGCTAATTTGTTGCGAAAGCTTTCTGAGAATGAATCAGGTGGTGTTGGGCTGCCTTGATCTATTTTAGATTCCTAGGAAGACATAAGATTGAATGAAAATGACTGTGAAGAAAGTACAGATGTAATTGACAATATTCCTGATATATGTGTCGCTAGAATTGATTTCGCATAATAGTAATGTTTCTGGTAGATTTGCGATTCGAACTGCTTTGCGACAAAGCAGTGGGGCAACAAGCCTCACGAAAAAAAATGCCAACGTAAGCTTTTTATGATATAAAAGGTCATAACATATGATGATTACATGAAATAATATTAAAAAGTCTTAAAACTAAATTCTATTGAACAATATCCTGCAAATATTTATTTATTACAATTATTTCATATAATTTATATTGTGGTGTCGAAACGACACCGGTGCACGTTTAAGGATAATCGAAATCCAGGAATTCTAATGTTAAAAAAATACAATTAGCCACCAATTTTATTGATTTAGCCACCAGTAAGTGACTGTCAACTAACACGAGACCAACTGACGAAGGACCTCATAATTTTGAGGCTCGCAAATGATACGTCGAGAATGACACCTTAGCTGGCATCCCCTTTACAAACTACCGCACTGTGCCAATGAGAGGGATTCAAGCTTCAAAAGATTTAATGTGCTCAGCCGCTCTACATAGACAACCTTTAGTTTCGCTAGGGCTAGAGCTTATGATACTCCAACCACAAGTTCGTGACCATTCCCAATAGGCTACCATGGCGGATTAGTTTTCAGTAAATAGGTTAGATAATCATCTTTCAATTGTATTTAAGTTACAATTCATGCCTGCTTTCACCAATAATGAACTCAGTTTTAAAACTGTAGTATAAGTCAAAATGAAAATTTTATTTCTAATGCTTTATTCGATTAGATATCTTTTCAAAAGTAACATAGCCTTTTAGCGATCTATAAAGGAGGTAGGATTGAAAAGCTCCCGGACTGAGCGTGTAAAGTGAAAAAATTTTGCATTTGAGCGACTACGATAATGTTTTTGTGCTATTATGTTCTTCCCCTTTTCTAAAAACTTTCTCCAAAATCACATGATCGGTGGTTTGCCATAAAGTTGTATATTATAGGATGCATTTAGAACTCGTCGATTGGAAGAAATTGCGTTTGTTCGGCAGAGAATGAATATCAAATTTTGTGTTCTCTTGGGAAATAATTTTACAGAGAGTTACGAAATGTTAAAGCATGTTTGAGGTAGTGATACATTCACGAACACAAGCTTTTGAGGGGCATCGATGTTTCAGAGAATGCAGGGAGAGTGTCAAAGACGACGAACGCTCTGGACGTCCACAGACTTCCCGCACCGTTGAAGACATTGTTAAGTTTTTCTGCGGTGATACGTATGAACACAAACTCCGAACAACGACGAGTGAAAATGAAAGCAATTGTTTTACCACATCTTCCTTACTCCCCTGATTTTGCCCCCTTCAACTTCAGAAGATTTTCTGAACGGGCACGTCACTAGCAGAGAAGCTAAAAAATCATAGCAGGATTGATTAAAGGGCATAGTTAAAAATGAATTCCAGAAATGTCTCGATGAACTTTACAAGTGATGGCAAACGTGTTCTGTTGGTGAAAGGTCTTCTTTTGAAGGAGGATATGTTTCAACAATTTAACTGGTAATATTTCTTAAGTTACAGACACAGTCCGGGAACTTTTGAATCCTTTATTTGCTTAATTACAAATATTTCACACACTTCTGAAACTTGACAAGAGGTATAGGCAAAGGGTTTCGTAAATTTGAATCTGGGTCAAATGACGATATAAACTCTTCAGCTGATACCCTACTGTCTAAAATTCACTACCACGCAAACTTGAAGACTGTACGTTTCTACAGATTTAATGAGAATCAACTTATTTACAGTGGGCTCTATTGAAGGCTGAACATGATCTTTATTATATTTTCTTCGAATAGTTTGTCGCTTAAAATCGTTAAATAGGATGCCAGCTTTTTATCCAGCAATTTTCTTTATTTAATTTGCTGCATCAATTATTTTTAAGAAAGCAACGGTACATTATTCTAATAATTTTATGATGAACTTAACCATGATATTTTTTCTCTCATATTGAAAGTCTTACACGTTCAGAACCGTAATTTTGACAAAGATTATAAATGAAAACTTTTTTTTATATTTATTGTTACCTGAATTAGAATATACTTTAAAAATTGTTTAAAAATAATATAACACTTAAAATTATTTAAATACTATTTTTTGTCAAAAAATGAAGAAAAAATGGCATGTTTTCAAAACATTCTCCTTTTACGAAAAATGCTTCTGTAATATTTGCATGTATATAGCAAACACTTCTCTGCAGAGACCTGAACTAGAAATTTTGGGGGAAAAAAATGCATTATTTTTTCAGGGTTACTATCGAAGTAAATATCGGTGTGTTTCTTGTTGTAAATTTTCTCTACTCTGATGAATTAATTCATGAATAAATACTTTTAAATTGTATATTTCAAAACTCTAGTGCAGGCATTGTGATGAAGTCTAAGCTATATAATAGGTAAATATTATTAATCAAGAAGTATTTTTCACAAAAAAGAAAAATTGAACATTTGTCATTCTTTCATAATTTTTTTAGTCAAAAATTATATTTATGGCTATACAGTTGCACTCCATTTTACAAACCTCTATTTAGCGAAGGTTTTCCTGGAACCAAGAAATTTTTTCTATTTTCTTCCTAAAATAACCTCTAAATAGTTAAGTGCATTCATTGTTTTACGAAATTTTTCTCTTGTAATTCGACTCCCCCCCCCTTTCCTTAAAATATTTCTGAACATTTCAAATTATTCTCTCTATAAAATCATTTATGAGGATCAGTGGCTTTGAACTGATTTTACCAGACGTCTAACTCCCCCAGAGCAATAAAATTGTCACAATTTTTCAAACAAAAGTCTCAAACTAAACTAACAAATTTTTATCTGTAATTAAGTTTTAAGTCGAAAGTTGTAAGATATGCTTAAAATTACTAGTTATAAAATAATGTATGTTTATAAGTACTTGTAGGCTTAAAATTAGAAAATTTATTAAAAAAAAATTGTTTATTTTACAATAAAATTATTTTTTAAAGTTAAAAAAATCGTTGTACTCTTTGACAAAGGTTTTTTTTCTTGGTTTCCTTTCAGATTCCTTTTTGATGGATAATATATATAAAATAAATAGATATTAATTTATTAAAAAGTCTAAACATAATTAATTTTTTAATAATGTATAGTATTTATGAATTTGAAATTTGTTTTATGCGTCCTTCATATAGTATATTAGAAGATGAATCTATCTATAACGAATTTTCCACATAACAAATTCTTTTTTGGGATTTAGTAACTTCGTTAAATAGAGGTCTGTCTGACCATAATTATAACAATTTTATATGTACAAGAGGGATACATTTGCATAACAATTTGACACTAAATATAAAAAAATATATATTCACTTATATACTTTTTTCAAAATTATGTTTTCGAACGCAGACCTTAACGTATCAAAATGTTACTGCTTAAATAAATCTTTAATTTTTGTTTCAAAATCTATTATAATTATGTTACGGAGCAATAATTTGAAAAATAGAATGAAGTAAGCGAAAAGGAAATCATTGCTAAACTTGCCGTGTGGAAATAACGAGGTCGTTACAAAAAGAGCATGAAAAAGCTATTACAATTGCCCAAATTGCATATCAACTGGCAACATTTCATCCTTTCCCAAATAAGAAAAGTCATTAAAAAATATTTAGGTTTTACATTAGTTGCCAGCCAAAACTTAGTTTTGTATTTGTCAGGTGTATTTGCCATGTATTGGATGAATCTGCGTGTTGATTTACATGGCAACAATGGTTCATCAATGATTACTTTTTGTTCAAAACTTTACCACAAATAACAATTTTTTTTCAGCTTGTACCAGGTTACAGAAGCTAGAGCAAATTTGTTCGGGGCCAGGTGATCCACTCAGCTACCTCCCATATCAAATGAGAGGTATCGCATACTTTAAGAAAAAAAAATCACGTGCCATGTCTCTTTGAAAACTGTTTGCCCCAAATTTTGTGCTACATACATTCTATATAAAGTTTTGAATGACCTTGTGCTCCACAGGCATGTTATACGGTGAAAAAGGTAACATACGAGTTGCTGTCAACTCCGAAGTGAAATCGTATTTCAGCAACAATGCATGTTTGAAAGTGTTTTACTTCAATCTTTATCAAACACTAGGCCGAAGAAGGTTTTGGCCCTATACCATGGAGAGCAAAAGGCGCTGGTTCTCTTGCAATTGGATGTGCGGATAACATAAATGTATCAATAGCAGAAATATTTGATAAGTTATTATCTTATCCTTGCTTATGTTCTCGTATACAAATTACACGGAAAATCACATCTCATTGCAGAAGATTACGCATTCTATGAGTTTTCATTATCAAAACGAAAATCTTCGTCGTGTTCAGATTTTGACTGCAGCTCTAGCAAGACTAATTTCCGTCAACAAATTCTGTAACATGTCATCGCCGCAGAATTTGTGTACATTTCAGAGGAGAATTATAGTGCTTAGCGTGATGTACTAAATGAAGGTGTGCGCAATGGAAAGAAAAATAGGCATCAATATGCATCATCCACATGAAGCCAAATTGGAGTTTACTTTCCCCTATTAGTAATCAAAATAGTTGTTTCTTGTTTCCCCATTCTCAAAAAAATGAGGTATTGGGAAAAGGAAAATAATGTTTTACTTGAAAAGGGGTCATTTTTCTTATAGGGGTCTAAGTGACCGCTATTGGCATTTTTAGGCATATCCATGATGATTTATTTTAATAATTAAAATAAAAAGAGAAAAATTTATCACAGTACACATTGTAGTAGTTTGAAAAAAGTAAAAAATTATGTTAGCTATAGTGTTCCCTTATATGTTTAAATAAAATGGGAGAAATTGAAAAAATGAACTAGTTGGATAAATTCTTTAAAATGGAGCATTCTTAATTTATAATCATATTTTAGGCACGTGTTTATCAAAACTCAGTGGAAAAACAGATATCAATTTTAAAAAAAAACGAACATGAATTGAAAATCAAATGCTTTCACTTTAAAATACCATATACTACCGAGTATATGTTTATCCGTGTATAAGCTGAGAGTGCGTTTTATCTTTAAAAATTTACCCAAAATTAATAACTGAATGTGACAAAAAAAATTCCTTTAGTTTTCAAATGTGTTGCCAAGTGAGTAAAATGGATGGAATGTTTTCCAATTAAATTGCTTTAATGTAAGTTGCCAATGGCGACAGCTTTATTTCTGGAAATCCTATCTTAAGATGACAGATTTTCTTCTATTGAATCGATATCTTGCCCACTCTCTGTCCCAGACTTAATTTCTGCACCCCTTTTATTTTGTTCGAAAAATGAGGGAAAATAGAAGTTCGTACATGGTAAGTAATCGTCGACCTATGTCTCAAAACCTAGTGGAAAAATACACTGCATGATGAATATATGCATTTAAATATATCAATGAATGAATGTAAATTTTAAGAACTTTACAGAAACTCGTATTTTGACACTAGCTTTTGAGGGCTTT
>BMAO01002426.1:0-18380 GCA_019973975.1 Trichonephila clavata
TCACGACATTGCATAATTCGTGACAAATAACAGATACATCTTTTTGAAGTCAAAATCGCTCTGACATCAATTTCTAAACTTTGTTTTAAGATCTTCGTTAGGGCCTATTCTGATCAGTTCATATTGTAATATGACATTTTTTTTCAATGTGACTATATGAATTTGCTGTCTACTGTGATATTACTACAAAAAGAAATTTTAAACCTTGTTTCAAAATTTTCGTAAAGGGTATTTAAATTTTGAAGGTAGGTTAAAATGTCTTGACAGATTGTTGAGGAGAAATTCAGAAAATTCGCGACGTCCAATATGAGTTATTACTTCGTTAGCTTAATTCTGGAAAAAATGTTGAAACGGTCCTTATCTTAATGAAATTTATACTGTCACCTAGTAACCACAAATTAACCTCACTAAATTTAATAAATAAATTAGTTGAATTGGTTAAATCTGGTTTCCACTAGACTTTGTAAAGATTGAGAAAGATCCACTTCATTTTTTTTTTGTAAAGATTACTCACGATTTGGTTTAATGAGAGCTACTTTTATATATTCCCATTTACACCTCATGGACCCCCAAATTATTTTTTCGCTGGAGTAGACCCTTGGGGGTCAATATAGACCACTTTGAGAATCATTGATCTACAGCATAATGCAAGGTCAACCGTTAGTCACATTATGTAATACGCCGTATAAAGTCTATAAACATTAAAAATATATATAGTTACAAAAATTTGGCATTTTTTAAATAAATTATTACATTACATTTATTAATAGTTTTCATTAAGCAAGTATTTATTTCTTTTACAACACTTACATGTTCGCGTAGTTCAAAAGTTGTTGACAGATATATATATATATATGCTTAAGGTATTTTTTAATTATATTTTATTATTATATATACTAATTACATTTGAAGTAGTGAAAAAATAAAGTAGTTTTTAATTATATTTTTATTTAGAAATATCGTTACATAATTTTTTCAATTAAAATTAGGATGTGGGAAGTGGTTTCACAAAATTTTAATAATAAGTGAACATGAATGTTATTTTTCTTTTTTCCTCTTCTTCATTGTCTTCCGTTCACTCGAAAATTTCCAATTTATTCTCATTATTTTCGTTGTGAAGGGTATTTGTCTACAAATCTAGAAGGATTTCGGGATCAAAAGTACAATCTTCATCGAGATCGCTCTCATATCGTGAAGCATAGAAGCAAGCTTGCCCATTATACTGGCCACAAGCTGAAGAACATTGCAACCCCGATTTCCTACATCCACAGCGTGAACCACGACCATTTTTGCAGTTGCAAAATATTGTATTAGTTCGTCTGGAGCATGTGGTAATACTGTCGTAATCGATTCCAAGAATTCATTCCGCAGAATCCAACCACGTTTCTGGGGTTCTAAATCATTCCCTAACCAAATTTGATAATATACACTGCTGATGTGTTGATGAGCCTCTGTACTTGTAGGACGATTGGATAACTGCACGGGTTATTGATTGATTTTATGACTTGATGAATTGAGTGTGTGTGTGTGTGTGTGTGTGTAACGAAGATTATCAATACTGTTCTCAGGTTTTGGAGCATTATATATCGCCAACAAGACTCGTACTCTATTTTCATGTAATGTTTGTACAGGACAGTTTTCTTTTTGGAATACTTGAGCAAGTTGATCCAAATACGGAACATTCTCTAATATTCTATTGAAAGTTTTTTTTTTCTATTTTTTAAAAAAATGTAGGTTTTGTGTCATAGCCATTAAATGCGGGCAGAAATAAAATGTGCTTTTTACAATGAGGATATTTATCAAAACTTTTGAAGAGTATTTTTGAGTTTTAACATTCCATTTGCCAACTTTTTTAAAGGACACTTCTTAATGGGCTTGAATACGTCCAATCAAAATGACGAGTAAATCAATATCTTCTCCTACTATGATGGCAGTCCTGTGATGTTCCGATTCTTCAATAGTTGTTTCTACGATAAGAACATCTGCATCATCTCTGGCCTGTTTTGTCGTGATATCAACAAATTCTAATTTTCCAATCAGCATGTTAATAAAATTCTTTTTATTACATCGATTCGACAAAATTTCTCTTGGCTAATTGATACGATTATTGTTTCGTCGAAACAAACTTCATTCGATTTTGATAAAGCAGCAGTTCTTAGCTGTCCCATTGCTTTTATGTTTTTTCTATAGTCCGAGTATCCATTAAATACAACTACAATTTTAGAATCATAATGTTTTTGTAAATATTTTACGTATTTATCTAAAATTATCGAAAAAGTATCGTCTTTACTCCATACGACATACGACGCGATGCAGGAGAAACTCACCATTGATAATGTATGTTACATTATTTACATCGAAGTCGAAATAGACAGGAGTCATATTGTCATATAATGTCACTTTCGTGGTTTTTAACATGCCATAATTATCAAATAAAGGATATGGATATGGACTTAGTTCATATTGGAGATATTATTGAAGATTACATTCAAACTGTTCGCTTTCAGTTATTTTTTGGAAGAGTAGCAATAGATCAATTGAAACTCTACAACCGTTAATTTTGACAGATTTGTTGACAATCAAAAGCGGACTTCAAAACCTTATCGGATGGTTTTAACCTTATTTCATTAAATTTTAAACCAGTTATCTTTACCATTGATTCTAATCCGATTTCATGGGCCTTGTGACAGTCAATTTGATCATTTCCAACCATTACAAAAGCTAAAGATACCAATTGTTGCGTATTTAGAAAGGGATTATGAAGTGTAAACCATTCAACTAGTTTACGTACATCAGTATAATCTCTTTTTGCTCTTGAATCCTTAGCATTAACGTGTTGTTCAGCAGAGTTTAAGGAAATGGTATAAAACTTTTCCATCTCTTCACAAATTGTATTGGTGGCGTACATAGCAAACGCCCATTTACGTAAAACACTTTCTTGCGTACTTCGACCCGAGATACCCCTCTTCTGTCTTTATAGATTTCATTAGACTTTGTTCGATAAGCATATCTGTCCATATACCAGAATTAAATTTCTCTGTTTGTTTCACGGTGAAGAATCCATTTTTAAAGTTCTTAAAAGTCTGTCCATCCATTGTATTTTACAAATCGATCATATCTTGAAGATATAAATGTGCAGACTTCCGTACAAAAATGACCACTAGCATGAAAATACAGCAGCATCCTTCGTACAGAATTAAGATGTTCTTTGAGAAGTCCCAGTCTTTCAGCGCGAATGAAGTCGAGTGCTATTGATACCATTTCGAAATATTGTACCCATAATTTTGCTGTAAGACATCGAGCTTTAATTTATTCAGTTTATTCTGAAATGTATCAATAAATAAGTTTGAGTTACCTACACACCCTTCAACACCTTCATAGGAAACATTTCGGCAATTGATTTGTTCAGTTATCTCATTTAACACACAATTTTCAATCTTCATGTCTTCGAAGATCATCATTGATAATACAAGTCGTAATAATGTATGACCTCTGATTCTTCTTGAATAAACGTGACCATTCAACACTTCATCGACTGAATCTGTTGCATATATTTTACGTACAGCTTCTTTGAGTTCACTTCCATCCATTATATATCCTATAGATCCAAGAAAGGACATGAGCATATGTGATATTCTCCTAATTTAACAACTATCTTACAAAATTCTGAGTTCGCATCTGACACAGCAACTATTTCACGAGCTTTTGAGTAGAGAGTTTGATCAAAAGTAATTAAACATGTTTTTTGGCCAAGTAACTTGGCAATATTTGCAGCACAATGTAAAGTAGTATAAATTGTGTCTACGTTACTGGCAGGATGATCAATAAAAGGAAGAAACATGACCTGAGAAGTAGAAAACTCATTATATTTAGTGAGCTGTTCGAGAAAGCCATTCCACCAGGAAACGATGAAATATTCTACGAACAGATGTGGGTTATTAAAAAAATATACTTGATTAATGAAAACTATTAATAAATGCAATGTAATAATTAATAAAAATACCAAATAGTTGTAACTAAATATATATAATTTAGGTTTATTGACTTTATACCGCGTATTATATCATGTGACTAACGGTTGACATTACATTATGCTGTAGATAGTTAAGTGCTGCGCGTTCAGCGCCCTCTATCTCAAAACGGTTTGATGTATAAAAAAATGTTTCAATTAAAGTTACAGAAAACATTATTCTCTACAATAATTATAATAAAGATAAATAGCATTAAAGCCATAGGAAACAAGATTTACAAAAAAAAAAAAAAAAAAAAACGATTTTCTTGACCTTTGACCTTGAACATCTTAAGATGCGGACACGAGATTTTATGAGACTTTTGAGACAACATTTAAAGTGACAAAATAAAGGTCCATACAAATTTTCAGCTTATTATCTGTCATTCCGCAGTTGACCCTAATTTTTGACTAATATGACTGGACTAATAGAAAATAGAGAGACAAGTGTTCATCGAATTTAATGTTTTCTAATCTTATTTTATTAAGATAAATGCCGAAAACACATATTTCAAATGAAATTTTGTACGTTAATTATTAGCTTTATATCCAGTAATATTTTTTCAAACATGGGGTGTGATTTTGTTTTGTATATTTGTAGTAAATTTTTAACTGAGAGAGCTAATGGATAGGAAAAAATTAATTTTTAAATGAGATCATCTCAAAGACTTTGTTATGAGGAAATTTTTTAAAAGATTCCATATTTTCTAATTTTTACTATTAGCTCACACTCTCCCTATTTTTATATATATATTTATTTATTTATGTATCTTGTTCAAATTTTCAATCGTTAATAAAATACTTTCTATTCATCCAATCAAGTTCAAATAAATTTTTTAAAACTTGTAGTGGATGACACTTGATGTTAATACAGTTTTTCAAATATTAATTCCTTAATTACCGGTTAGTTAATTAAATTAATTTCCGGTTTTCGACGTCAACTTAGATTCGTCTTCATTGTTATAACAATGACAAAAGTTGGCGCCGAAAACCGGTTTTTCAGCCAAACTAGCCAAACCGAGTGTGCATTGTTACACAACAATGCACACTCGGTACACTTTCTCCCTATATATATATATATCTTGTTCAAATTTTCAATCGTTAATAAAATACTTTCTATTCATCCATTCAAAGTAGGAATTGACTTAATTTTTTTTATATTACTTGTTTATTATATTTTTCATTAGATTATACACAGTCTTAAAAATAAGTGTGTTTTAAAGATTTTTCCGAAAGAAATCTTGTATATTAAGAATAAAAAAACTGAATATAATTAATTAAAAAAGCAATATAAATTCGAAATATATTATACACTTGTTATACAAGTTTAACTAATGCGAATTATAATGATATACATTCACGATTATTTACGACAAGGGTGTCAAACTAAAGAGTTGACTTGGGCCAAATAAGCAAGTTTTGACTTAAGGTGGTCCTCACAGAAAATCAAAATTCCTAGAAAAGTGTGTTTATTTCGAATAATTCATTATAATAAACATATACAAAAGAAAAGAAAATTTTAATATGTACGTCCTGACACTTGAGATCTCTTCTCTGCTACTATCTTTCCTATTACGGGAGAAATTTGGATATTTTATGATATATTATTGCGCGTCAATATATATTGACCAGGCTGCAAAAATGTTCGTCGTGGGCCGTGAGTTTGACACCCCTGATTTACGTAGTGAAGTTCAAGAATCATTTAATAAAAGTCTGAAAATTTTTAAAACTTTAAATTAATTAACATTAAAAAAAACAAGAAGATTCCCGAACCTAAACCTACTAGTCCAACATTTAATCGTGCTAACATTTTAAAAAAAAGTCAGAATAATAATTCTTCAATCTCTTAAAAAGGCAAATCATGTGCATTTATATATTAAGGAAAGAACTGATGCCATAGGAGAAAATAGAAGCTTTATACAAAACTTCATGAAAATTAGATGCGGCATGTTCGATAGCGGCATGATTACGTTGCATCGCGATCTGTTATACTTCACTCGGCGGAAATTCTAGGTGAGAAAGAAAATGGGGTCGATTCTCCACCAGAGGGCGCTGCGATCGTTTAGCGATTGCCACCGTGATTATCAAATAAACAATAAAATCTAATCGTATTACACTTGTGGCTGTGTGCTAATCGTCGATTTGGCTTACATTCAAATTTTATATTCTTTAAATTTTTTTAGTACTCTAAATATTTTTAACATATTTTCTAGTCTTTTGCTTTTTGTATAGTTATTAAATACATATATAGAATTTTAGTTTATAGTATTAGATTTAAGCTTAGTTTATACTTCTGTTCTTTGACCTCGTGTCTTGTGTTTTTGTATACTTTTAGGCTTAGTAATTAGTTTGCCAGTCAATTGTGTTTCAAAAAATTATGGATCGTTCAATTGAACAAAATTCTTTTTCTTAAAAATTGAGTGTTAAAGTGTAGAACAGGGGGGAGGGGCTTGGAGATGTCAATCTTTTTGGCGACCGAAATCGATTGCGAAGCAACTTAATTTAACGATAAGTGTTTTTGGCGACTGCAATCGATAGCCAAGGCGATAGGCGATAGGTGATTTAGCGATAGGTGTTCCGAGGATTTACAAATTGTAATTTTGCACTAAAAATAAAGAAATATAAATGTGAAATTAAAAAAAAATTAATAAAGCTATCAGTAATGCATAAAAATAAAAATTGTATTTTTTTAAAAGTTAATGAAAGAAAGGATTTCATTGCTACATGATAATAGATTCAAATCCAAAAATGCCGCCAAAATAATCAGTCGAATCAACACGTGGGAATTGGTAAAGCCTATTATCATGTGATTATGACGTCAGACGAATCGAGTCGATTGAGTAAAAGTAGGTTGAAGGTTTTTTTTAATTTCCAACATTAACAATTTCATTTTATTATATTATATGTGGAGTTTTATGCAAAACAATTGATTGTGCGTGTAAAAATTCTAGAATGCAGTATTTCTATTTTTACTTATAATGATTACTTCCTTGTATATATTGTTAGATATTGAGGCTACAAATGAAATGCGGAATAAATAACGAATCTAATGTATCTAGTTATTCTTTGGGTTCCCTTTATACGGATATCATGATATGTATGTAAGATGAATCACACTGAAATGCTTGATTCGAGTTTATTTGATTTATCAACTTGTTTTTATTGGTGGAAGCCAAGTTAATTTATTCGTTACTACTGTGACGCTTTATAAATTATGTTGAATTGGAGATTGCCGATTATCTGCTATTCAAACTTTCACCAGTTTTTAATTTAAATTTCCGTCGTTCATTCAAGTTAAATGCAACATAAACTTGTTGCAGGCAGAGGGAACTATTTATTACTCTTAGAAGAATAGATGAGTAAAAAGTTAAATTTAAAACTGAAATAAATTATTTTCAATTCTTAATTATCTTTACAAGTGTTTTTGAGGAAGTCAAGGGTATAATTTAAATTTATAAGAATTTGTGAAAAAACTGGAGTTCTAATAAAAAAGATCTAAAAAACAAGTAATATAAAAAGAATTTTTTAAGTCAATTCCTACATAGTCAACAAAAAAAATTAGCTTTAGTTACTTTTTATTAAATAGTTACAATTAAAATGTATATACATATGACAGAATCACAACATTTAGTGGCAATTAATTTTTATTAATTATGATTAAAGTATCGCATTGTCATCGAAAACAATCGTGTATATAAAATTTCAGTTCAATTGTTCAGCTTTGAAACGTGAAAAAAAAAATCTTTTAAAGTTTTGATCCAAGTCACTAAAAATGAAGCGTGGCTGTATTTGTAATTCTTTTAATAATTAATATCAGTCAATAATTTTAATTAATTATAACTAAATCATAGTATTGTTACCCAAAACAATAGTATATAGAAAATTTCAGCTCAAATAAGAGCTTTAAAATGTGAGAAAAAAAAAACCTTTTTAAATATGACACGCCAAAATAGTCACTAAGTCGACAAAAGTGATGCCAACTTGGCTGTATTTGTGATTCTTTGAATAATTAGTTTTAATCAATTAATTTTTATTATTTCTAATTATATTACTGTATTGTCATTCAAAATAAGTGTGTATATAAAATTTCAGCTCAATTGAGTGCTTTGAAATGCCTTTTATTAACGATTGAAACTTTGAACAAGATAAATATAGAGAGAGAGTGAGCTAGGAGAGGAGTATAGGAATTGAAAAAGTCACAGGAAATGTCTTAACATACTTGAAAAATGATTTAAATTTTTTTTAAAATGGTTAATGACTAAATTAATATTTATGACAAATTATTATACATGGCTAATAATAATTTGGTACTAAATTTTTAAATCCCTTCAGTATTTAAAAAAATTAGAGCACATTTTCATAATATTTCTGGAAAAAGGACGATTGCTAGGAAAATTGAATTATGATTTATCTGAAGCTCGTAATTCAATAAATATTAGACCGTCCTATAAATTATGCGTTTTTTTCCCAATTAGGTGAGCTAAAAGTTGGAGGGGGTGAGGATAAACTACACGCATCAACTTGCTATGAAAAGAATGTAACATATTTACCTAGTTCATATTCTTAGTGAAACTTTTGAAGAGAGCAGCTTGGTTTTTACAGTTATTTTTTCAAAACTATAATATAAGCGATAAAGGAGCATATGCGGCGTTTTTTGTTTTATGGGTTCG
This sequence comes from Trichonephila clavata, assembly GCA_019973975.1. Classification (NCBI taxonomy): domain Eukaryota; kingdom Metazoa; phylum Arthropoda; class Arachnida; order Araneae; family Nephilidae; genus Trichonephila; species Trichonephila clavata. The sequence goes on from BMAO01002426.1 coordinate 8,680, forward strand.
AAGAAGATAATGATTTAAAAAAGAGTGTAGAGTAAAAAAGAGTGTATATTAATGCAGTATGTAGAGATTGGACAGAAACCCTCTGGAAAAAATACTTTTCTTTATTATTTAATCAAATTCAATTTTTCTCTTTTATTTTATGCATATTAAGAACAGGTATTACAGACACTGTGGTTTTAGTTTGGATCGTATTTCTAAAGTTTATGAATATTTTTCGAAACTTTACAAATAATGGCACAAAGGCAATATTTGGATGATGGTTGTGATGGAGAGCAGTTGAGAGATCGGATTCAGAATAATCCTAGGCAGAAGTAACACGATGGTTCGGTGTCTCGAAATAGCTCTTTTCAAATTGCGGAACCAGTTCCAGGAGACGAGAACGAAATCTAAAAGATTAATTACATCGCATCCAAGAGCCACCATAACCTGGGATCACAGCTACTAGTCGTAAACTGCAATGCGCAACTGGGGAATGATTGTTGTCTGACTCTCAAATGAGCTCTCTACAACAGCTCATATTTCAGTTTCGAGATGTAGTATTTACCGAAAGATTAATGAGGAATGGCTATATGCCAGGAGACCAATAGGCTTCATACCACTCATTCTTTGTCACAGGAGAGTCGTCGGACATGGTGCAGAATGATTTTACATGGAAACTGCGAGTCAGTGTTCTCTAATCTGATGAGTCGAGATTCAGTATGAACAATGATTCTCGAAGTGTTCACGAATGGAGAGAACCAGGATCCCGTCAACAGCCCTTTAACATCATGGAAATACAAGGACGGCTTAAGTTTTCTTGAGGACCTGGACTACTCAAAAGAAGACCCTAGGCCCTTATAAAAATGTACGCCCCACCCATGACCCTTAAATTAGATAGTACATAGTTGTCAAGTACTCGTAAGAACAATAGTACGTTGTCAAGTAGTAAAAACAATAACCCGAAACAAATAAAGGTGCCTGACTTAAATCACACAAAACGGCTTGACCGATTGCTGCCTTTTGACTGAATGAGTGATGATGGTGTATGGTGGTAGCATAGGCCTATGCGTGGACGACGGTCATCACATGTAGCTAGTTGACATATTGTCCAAAATGCCCAGTTTTTAGGAGAATACAACTAGAAAAAACCTTTGACTGGATGAAATTATTCGAATCATGATCTTATTAAGGCTGAGTTGAAAACGAGACGAGGCCCCCATTGTGGCCAAAGCCCTGGCCCGGGTCCAGTTAGCCCTTGCCATAAGATGCCTCTGTAGAAATGGGTCATTATGGAGGTGGTGGTGTTATGGTCTGGGCCGGCATGAAGCTTCCACTTACGATTTTGTACGTGTGTTATCTAAGTTTTATTAAGCATTTATTTTTCTAAATAATTATTTTCTTTCTTCTCCGGCCCCAACTAAAAATAATTTATATGTATTTATAGGGGAAGTCATACCCCTACCTACGCGGTTATCGCTCAGTCCAACCTATCGCGAAAGCTCAGGGTATTACTCTCTGTATAAATTTCCATTAAACTTTATGGCGGTCTTTGCGTCTAAGGAAACTTCTGCTTTCACTACTCTTATTATGAAACATTTTTTGAAAGGTTGTTGTTATTCCTAATGCCACCTGTCTGACGTAGTCAAATAGAGGCCTATGAAATTCACCATGACATCGGGCTATATTGTACGCCTGTCATTAGTCGTAGTTTTGAGCACCATGCAAGGGGCAGTACGATTTGGCTCGGTTCCACCCCAATTTTGAGGGAGAACACTCTGGGAATGGTCAGGGGCCTCCCATCTTCCTTCCCCCAACTACACGAGAGGACTTGCGGCTCGACGGCTATTTAGAGTACCCCCATGCCGCGAAGGCACTATACATTTACAAACATCCATGCCTTCTCCGGGATTCGAACCCAGGCTCTACGGCATAGCAGTCAGCGTCGCTAACCACTATATCGGATGGACGACACATTTTTAAAATGAAATTATATAGTTTTTAAGGTTTAAGATATTACATAATCAAATTATTCGTAAATAAATGAAAAATTTATTTACGAATAAATGATTATATTACGAATCAAGGAGCTAAAATAATTAGCTCCTTGATTCCCCCCCCCCCACACACAATTATGTGATAACCGAATATATTTTTAAAATTGAGAGCTTCGAAGAAAGAAGTTAAGTTTCAAATATGACCGCGAACTTTTCAACTTCAACTTTTTTTAGAAGTAAAGAAAAAGTAGAATGGTGTGTGTGGCAGAAAATTATGTATTAAATAAATTTTTTTTTTCAAACTGTGAATCATGATTAGATTTTGTGTCATAGTTATAAATATTTGTGACACTTCAATTAAGAGATGATGCTCTGTCGAAATCCAAGATCTGGTTAAACAAAGTTAATAACCTAATAAAGGTTCTAAAGAAAGTGAAAAAACAATTTTCTGAAAGACCCCTTGTAGGAATTTAGTAAGACTAAGCAAAAAAATATGAAAAAATTTTATGAAATGATAAAATGAATATTTATTTTTTGATAAATTCGAATATTTAATCAGTTAAAAACTTTCAACTTTAAATTATGACGTTCCTTCAACGCTTTTTTAACATAATTAGATTTACTATTTTACATTTATAATTACTAAGAAACGCTAAAAATAATATTTGTTAAGTAAATTTTTAATTCGATTATAGATCAGCTCCTGTAAACGAACTTTTCCCCACTTTGGAACTATTAAGTTTATTATGTGCATTTTTATCGAGCCAAAATTAGATTTGAGTTTGCAATTTATAATGTTAATTTTTCGGTCGGTGCAAGGTAAAAGTGGCCTGCCATTTGTAATGTTACATTTTCAATTTATTGCAAAATCGGACGATGTAAGAATTTTATCCATGGATTAATGTATTTATGTTTTTTTCTAATTATAAGTTTATTTCGAAGGGGAAAAGGAAACCCCGTTGAAAAATTGACAACTCCTACATTAAAAAAAAATGTTGCGTTTGATGGAACTGATTGTTTTTATTTTAAGAGGACTTGGTTCTCCAAAAATTACCGAACTGTCGTTTTTTTATTTTTATTTATCTTATTCTTTGAATTATTATCTTCCGATTGATTTATTACTTGCGCATGTCGGAAAGTTAGAAGTTGGATAAAACTTCACTTGTAAAATGTAAATTAACAAATTAAGCAACTCGACCACGCCCCCCTTTTAGAAAAAAAAGCTAAAAAATGCGTTTTCATAAAAAAATTCTATTTTGAAAAGAGAAATAATACCAAAAAAAGAATGTGTAATATATAAAGCAGGATATTTTATCGAAGGATTACAATAAAGAATTTTTTTTCCTTGTGAAATGTTTGCATGCAAAATTTTTGAATTAAGGTATTTTATATTAATAATTTCTTAATTTCAGTTCTTATTGCTCATATGCTTTTCATACAAATATAATACTTCAATATTACGTAAAGAAAAAAACTAAAACTTCTGTCCCCCCCAAATGACAGAAAAAAAGTTTTTTTTTAAACATTTTTCTTGAATTTTCTTGTGCAATTAATACTCTCTAAAAATGGATCATTTATGAAAATGTATGGGTTGAAAAAATACGAAAATGCAATTATTTTAAAGAAAAATATATAACTAGTCTTAAAGTGGTATTTTAAGTTTATTTAAACTTATTATAGTTATTTTTTCAACATTATAAACTTTAAAGTGGTTTTTCTGAGTTCGGGTTTTTTCGATACATTAATGCATGTGTCTAAACTATGACCGCTTGTGGACCACATTGAAAAAATAATTTTTTTTGGGCCGCACATACAATATTTTTTTAACAAATTGAAATAAAAATTAACTCTATGTAGTTTTATTAAAATAAAAAGTAACTTATTTTTATTATATTTTTTAAAAATTTGAATTGGACGTGAATAGAAGTACACATTTATTTAAAATTTGTAAAAGTTCGTTTCATTTAGTATAAATATTATGAACATGGAAAAAAAATAGTTAATGAGATGAATGAATTTGCGTTTGTGTTGAACAATCAAATCGATATCGGGTTCAATAGACGAAGTTGCAATTCTTAATGCATTTTCAAGATGTTTGTCAGTGATCTTTGTCTTATTTTTGTTTTTTGTATGCTTCATTCTTGGAAAATAACTGTTCACAAATATAAGTACTGCCAAAAGCTGAAGACATTAATAAAGCATGAATGTGAAAATGAGGATATTTATCACACGCGCGGTGTAGGTAATCTTTATAAAACTCCAGTATAGAAACATTCCCGAATTTTTCTTTCAGTTAAATGTCACTTTGCAGTTCAATGCATTCCATTTGAAGATTTGCAGGTAATTTATTTATTTCTAGAGAATTCGGGGTGGAAAATATATTGAAATACTATTCGTTTTTTCGAAAATTTTGAAATCTTCTTTCAAACTCTTCAATTAAATCGAAAATTAATGCAGCATATTTTGTGCATACATTTATTTTCTTTTAATAAAAATGTGTAAATTAAATTATTTTCATAATTTGCTTTTGGGCCGCACTTTGGACAAGCATGGATGACTTCATTCAAAATGTTACTCCTTCCACAATTATTTACCAATCAGTTCCATTTTTTCCCTGCGTGTTATACATAAAACATGTAACAAAATTAGGGATTTATTTTGCTGTAAACTAAATACTTTTTTTTTAAAAAAAAATTAAAATGTAGGAGATATTTTATTTTCATTGAATTTTAGCATGCATATCTAAATTTTTTTCTCCCAAACTAATTAAGTTATTATAAAATTGATCCCTGAAGTTATTTAGAACATTCTTAAGAGTATTAAAAATTTCAGGTCAAAAAATTAATAATTCCAAAAGGAGTAAAATTTTAAAATTTTCCAAAAAATTTCTTCAAGAAATTAAATTTTTAAAATTATGTGAATAATATGTAAAAAAAATCCCCCCCCCTTTTTAAATGCAAAAATCATATGAGATGCTTAAATATAGTTTTAAATCTATACACAAATAAATAAAATTGAAGTGTCTGTTTGTAATTTCAAATTAGCAGCTTTTTACTTAATGCACTAAAAGTATATACGGTACTCATAACAAAAAACCAATTTTTAAAATTTTTGTCTGTCTGTCTGTCTATCTGTCTGTCTGTTTGTTCCGGCTAATCTCAAAAACGGCTGGTGCGATTTTAAAAATTCTTTCAGTAATGGAAAGCTACATTAACGGGGAGTGACATAGGCTATATTTTATTCCCGTATTCTTACGGGAACGGAAACTATACGGGTGAACGTGAAACTGAATGCCAAGATGAACGCCAAATTGAACGCCAAGATGAGCTAATGAAGTCGTTGTTTTGGTTAATGGCGACCGATGCTCTTCATGAGACATAATAAATTTACGCGCACATGATAATACGCTGACACGTGCCATAATTTTTTTTTAATGATAGTTATCTCACTGTTCAGTTAAGTAGAGCATCGGCTGTTTCGGATGCACTTTTAAAAATAATAAATCAAAGCTTCATAAGCAAAAAGCAATGCAAGAAACAAAAAATTGATAAATTTTACGGTTAGTTTTAATCCTTTCTTTTTTTTTATTTACATTTTTAGTTACATTTAAACAATAGTTATTATAATCCCAATCTATATCTATACAAATAAATAAAATTGAAGTGTCTGTTTGTAATTTCAAATTAGCAGCAATTGTTTGCGGGGGCGGGGGTTTAAGGGGCGTTAGAAATTCCGATTTTTAAGTTATTAGACGTACAGTCTTGAAACTTAGTAAGTAGATTCCTCTCATAGGGTAGAGATACGCTACAAAATGGGTTTCGTGAAAATTGCCCTCAAGTGGCGTTGCGGGACTTAAGGGGCGTTAGAGATAATTATTTCCATTTTTAAACTATTAGACGCACAGTTTTTATATTTGATAAGTAGATTTCTTTTATAGAGTAGAGATCAGCTATAAGAAGGTTTTGTGAAAACAGACCTCTAAATGGCGTTGCGGGGGATTTAGTGGCGTACTAGATAAATATTTTTGTTTTTAAACTACTTCACCTCCCTGCTTGAAAATTGGTAGGAATGTTTCTTTCATGGAGTAAATATCCGCTACAAAACAGGTTTGGGAAAAATTGACCCCCAAGGGGTGTTAAGGGCAGATATAAATAATTATTTCTATTTTTAAACTATTAGACGCACAGTTTGAAATTTGGTAAGCAGATTACTCTCATAGGATAGAGATACACTACAAAATGTGTTTTGTGAAAATCGATCCCCAGGCCGCGTTGCGGGGGTTCAAGGGGCGTTATTGAAATTTTTTTTTTGCATTTTTAATTTATTGGACGCACAATCTTCAAATTTTGCTAAGCAGATTCCTTTCATAGTGTGCAATTCCCCTACAAAATTGGTTTTGAGAAAACAGACCCAGAAGTGGCGTTGCGGGGGCTCAAGTGGCGTTAGAGATAATTATCCCCATTTTTAAACTATTAGACGTACAGTCTTGAAATTTGATAAGCAGATTCCTTTCGTAAAGTAGAGAACCGCTACAAAATGGGTTTCGCGAATATGAACTACTAAGTTTAATTTCGGGAGATTAAGAGGCGTAATTGATAAATATTTCCATTTTAAACTATTTGATCATCCTGCTTGAAAATTGGTAGGCATGTTCCTTTCATGGAATAGAGTTCCTCTAACAAAGAGTAAAACGAAAATTGACCCCAAGGAGGGTTGCGAGGGGTCAAGAGGAGTTACAGAAAAAAATTCATGTTTTTAATTGTTAGACCCATATACTTGAAATTTTTTAAGCATGTTTCTTTTGTTGAATAGGGATCCACTAAGAATGTATTTTAAGCAAATCAAGTTCTGGGGGGGGGTGCAGGGGGTTACTGGGACGTATTGACAAAAAAAAATTACTTTTTTCGAGCTACAAGGACTATAATAATGAAATTGGTTTGCATTTTTCTTTTGTTGAGTTGAAATCCGCTAAGAGCGGTTATTTTGGAAAACGGCTCTCAACGGGATTACGGGGATATTGATAGTAAAACTTTTGTTTTTTTCCTGTTAGATTTAGACTTGAAATTTGGCTTGCATGTTCAATTTACGGAGTAGAGATCCACCGAAAATTGGTTTTGCGGGAATCCACTTGGTTTTTGGGTTACGAAAGAGCAAACATCATTCTATGCTTCAATTTTAGAGATTTTTAGAAAACACAAATTAGATGAGTTCTGCCCCTTTTTTTATCAACAGGCGACAGTTACAGGTATAAGTATATTTTTCAATACAATCGAATTCTTAATGCAGGACTTAGATATCAATAATCTATACAAATAAATAAAATTGAAGTGTCTGTTTGTAATTTCAAATTAGCAGCTTTTTACTTAATGCACTAAAAGTATATACGGTACTCATAACAAAAAACCAATTTTTAAAATTTTTGTCTGTCTGTCTGTCTATCTGTCTGTCTGTCTGTTTGTTCCGGCTAATCTCAGAAACGGCTGGTGCGATTTTAAAAATTCTTTCACTAATGGAAAGCTACATTAACGGGGAGTAACATAGGCTATATTTTATTCCCGTATTCTTACGGGAACGGAAACTATACGGGTGAACGTGAAACTGAATGCCAAGATGAACGCCAAATTGAACGCCAAGTGAGCTAATGAAGTCGTTGTTTTGGTTACTGGCGACCGATGCTTTCATGAGACATAATAGTGTTACGCGCACATGATAATACGCTGACACGTGCCATAATTTTTTTTTTTATGATAGAGAATCTCACTGTTCAGTTAAGTAGAGCATCGGCTGTTTCGGATGCACTTTTAAAAATAATAAATCAAGGCTTCATAAGCAAAAAGCAATGCAAGAAACAAAAAATTGATAAGTTTTACGGTTAGTTTTAATCCTTTCTTTTTTTTTTATTTACATTTTTAGTCACATTTAAACAATAGTTATTATAATCCCAATCTATATCTATACAAATAAATAAATTGAAGTGTCTGTTTGTAATTTCAAATTAGCAGCAATTGTTTGCGGGGGCGGGGGTTTAAGGGGCGTCAGAAATTCCGATTTTTAAGTTATTAGACGTACAGTCTTGAAACTTAGTAAGTAGATTCCTCTCATAGGGTAGAGATACGCTACAAAATGGGTTTCGTGAAAATTGCCCTCAAGTGGCGTTGCGGGACTTAAGGGGCGTTATAGATAATTATTTCCATTTTTAAACTATTAGACGCACAGTCTTTATATTTGATAAGTAGATTTCTTTTATAGAGTAGAGATCAGCTATAAGAAGGTTTTGTGAAAACAGACCTCTAAATGGCGTTGCGGGGGATTTAGTGGCGTACTAGATAAATATTTTCGTTTTTAAACTACTTCACCTCCCTGCTTGAAAATTGGTAGGAATGTTTCTTTCATGGAGTAAATATCCGCTACAAAACAGGTTTGGGAAAAATTGACCCTCAAGGGGTGTTAAGGGCAGATATAAATAATTATTTCCATTTTTAAACTATTAGACGCACAGTTTGAAATTTGGTAAGCAGATTCCTCTCATAGGATAGAGATACACTAAAAATGTGTTTTGTGAAAATCGACCCCTAGGCCGCGTTGCGGGGGTTCAAGGGGCGTTATTGATAATTTTTTTTTGCATTTTTAATTTATTGGACGCACAGTCTTCAAATTTTGCTAAGCAGATTTCTTTCATAGTGTGCAATTCCCCTACAAAATGGTTTTGTGAAAACAGACCCAGAAGTGGCGTTGCGGGGGCTCAAGTGGCGTTATAGATAATTATCCCCATTTTTAAACTATTAGACGTACAGTCTTGAAATTTGATAAGCAGATTCCTTTCGTAAAGTAGAGAACCGCTACAAAATGGGTTTCGCGAATATCAACTACTAAGTTTAATTTCGGGAGATTAAGAGGCGTAATTGATAAATATTTCCATTTTAAACTATTTGATCATCCTGCTTGAAAATTGGTAGGCATGTTCCTTTCTTGGAATAGAGTTCCTCTAACAAAGAGTAAACCGAAAATTGACCCCAAGGAGGGTTGCGAGGGGTCAAGAGGAGTTACAGAAAAAAATTCCTGTTTTTAATTGTTAGACCCATATACTTGAAATTTGTTAAGCATGTTTCTTTTGTTGAATAGGGATCACTAAGAATGTATTTTAAGCAAATCAAGTTCTGGGGGGTTGCAGGGGGTTACTGGGACGTATTGACAAAAAAAATTACTTTTTTCGAGCTACAAGGACTATAATAATGAAATTTGGTTTGCATTTTTCTTTTGTTGAGTTGAAATCCGCTAAGAGCGGTTATTTTGGAAAACGGCTCTCAACGGGATTACTGAGATATTGATAGTAAAACTTTTGTTTTTTTTTCTGTTAGATTTAGACTTGAAATTTGGCTTGCATGTTCAATTTACGGAGTAGAGATCCACCGAAAATTGGTTTTGCGGGAATCCACTTGGTTTTTGGGTTACGAAAGAGCAAACATTATTCTATGCTTCAATTTTAGAGATTTTTAGAAAACACAAATTAGATGAGTTCTGCCCCTTTTTTTTTATCAACAGGCGACAGTTACAGGTATAAGTATATTTTTCAATACAATCGAATTCTTAATGCAGGACTTAGATATCAATAATTTATACATATATATAAGCAGTAAAAATTTATAAAACATCATGAAATTCCCAGCGAAGCGGGCGGGTAACAGCTAGTTTATACATATATTAAGCAGTAAAAATTTAATAAAACAT
>BMAO01002427.1:0-14646 GCA_019973975.1 Trichonephila clavata
ATTAAGGACGAAGTCGAAAAATTAGCATATCAGCTGAACGAAGAGGCAGAGCGGACAGAAAGACCAATCAGGTGATTAAGTGAGGTGATGTACGGTAGCACATGCGCAGATATGCAATTAGACGTAATGGGGAGTGTCTGAGTAGTAAAGCATGTTGTCGGTGTAAGATTAGTATTTCTGGCAAAGGATTGCACACCGTATAGCAGTTAAAATCACACCGAGTTGCTGCTTCAGCGAGAAATGGCGAATAATCAATCTGTTAGACGACATCTGGATGCTTTTACCCGAGGTCGAATCATTGGGAAGTTGGAGGAATGTCGCAGTGTGACAAGTGTGGCTGCAGAGTTCGGAATTGCTCACAGCATCGTTTTACGACTTTGGAGACAATTTCAAACTACAGGAACAGCTATCCGTGGGGTTCAGTAGTGGTCGTCTAAGAGGAACCACACCGCAGATGACCGGTATATTGCCTTACAGGCCAGAAGAAACAGGCGGCAGACCGCGGAGAAATCGCTAGACACACGACACAGGCGACTGGACGACCGATATCGCGTTTTACCGTGGCCAGAAGACTGCACGGTGGTGGTCTGTTTACACGACGCCCTGTACAGTGTGTACCTCTAACGCCTGCCATCGGAGAAGGCGTTCTCTGTGGTGCCGGGAATACCGGAATTGGAGAGACAATGAATGGGGACGAGTACTCTTTACAGATGAGAGCAGATTCAGTCTGAGTAGCGATTCTCATCGCATACTCATCTGGAGAGAGCGGGGAAGCCGCAATCATCCCTCGAACATCATTGAAAGGACAGGTATGGAGGTGGCGGTGTTCTCGTTTGGGGAGGCATCATGCTTGGTAGTCGTACAGACCTTCACATCTTCGACGCAGGCTCAGTCAACGGGACCCGTTATTGTAACGAGATTCTTCTTCCATATGTGCGTCTTTTTAGAGGCGCTATGGGTCCGCAGTTCCTTTTCATGGACGACAATGCACCATGTCATCGCACAGTTGCTGCCGAACAGCTCTTAGAGAGTGAGGATATTGAACGTATGGATTGGCTGGCACGATCTCCGAATCTCAATCCCATCGAGCATGTATGGGATTTTCTAGGCAGACGCTTGGCAGCTCGTACCTTATCACCAGTAACGATTCCGGAGCTTCGATTGGCGCTGCAAGACGAATGGGCAGCAGCAATGCCTCAACAACTCATTGACACCCTCATTCTCAGCATGGGCAGACGTTGTGAAACCTGCCTAGCAGTCAGGGGAGATCATATCCTCTACTAAAGACCGGATATTTCTTACTGGACACCCATCAGAGGGATGTTTCGGCCTTCAGTCGCATTGCGCTCCATGCTACTTTTTAATAAAGCTTTTTTTATCCCTCTGATTTCTCTTTTAGTAAGTGTTGCTTACATTACTCATGTCCTTACGTATTGGGGATCTTACGGTATTAAATGTGTTGATTTAGAATGCTTTTGTACAAAGTTATATTGAAAAAACCGTCTCGTCTTTAATTTTTGCACACCAGTGTATAGTCCTTTCATGTTGATTCCAAGGCTGTAATTACGACCTTAAGAAATACCGATCACTGTGAATGTGAGACTTTCTGGATTTGCAGTGAGTAAATATATAAATTGTTGAATGTAGGAACTACATTGCATTACTATGGATCCCACGTCATTGTGGAATATATGGAAATGAGAGGATAAGTGTGATAAACAAGAGAGAATTCCAAATGATGTAAGCAGATTCTCTTTTGCTTTTGAGATACAAAAAGCATTATATATTCTAAGCTACATTAAAACAAAATGTTCCAACCTGTATTTAATTACATCTTCGTGAAAGAAATGGAGCTTCTTTCTGAGAACAGCAATAAAAATTTCTGGTTCCTTGGCCAGAGTAGTTAGTGTGATCTGGTTAAAACTTGCTTTTGGTCATGGCATTTTGCAAGATTACCTGAGGAAATAGGATTGAAAGATTCAGATTCCTACCCACTTTGCGACAATTGCGTGCCCATGACTGGGGAACACCTCAATATGTGTCTGGCTGTTTTAACTGTACTTCTTTGAAAGTTGCTCACCATGCCTTCGGTCACTACTTTTTTTTTTATCATTCTACATTGCACTGGGCTGCTCGTCGACTTATGTCATAAAGTTTACTGAGACGGGCATCATAGGTTATAAAAAGTTTTAACAGTAAAAGCAAAATAAAATGCAGTAATTAAGAATTTATTTATATATTTTAATATATACATATTATATAATTTATTATATGTCTTTGTAAATATTGATATTTCATTTCTTAAATAACTCTAAGACACTTGCATGTTTTGTTTGAGAGAAAACATTGCAAATGATATTAACAATTTTTTTTATATTTACTATGATTTAATAGAATTTGGATAGTTTTTAGCTAGTATTCATATTTCAGGTAACTGGGAATCAGATGAAATCTGATTTAAGTATGAACATGAATGCCAAGCGATTTAAATTTATAATTGTTTACAATCAGCTTTATTTAATTATTCACATCTTTAAGAAAACATGTGTGTCAGTTTCAAGTATTTTGAAAACAAATATCAAAATACTATTTTTACAGTAAAAAATAAGTAAATTCATTTTTATTTTATGAAAACTCAACGTTCCATTGATACACAAGTAACTTTTACAGATTTGTAATCAGATATATAAATATACACCGTTCAGTGTGAAGAAAATATTCATTCTTCAATAGAGAGTTAACAAATTAAGAAAAAGAATAATCAAGTTTTCAGACCTTAATTAATTCGAATAAACAATAATAGATTTTCTTGAGTTTTTCATATTATAATCAGTAAGATACTGATCAAAGGATTAACAAACAATTTGGATTTGTTTACTTTATGTTCCACGCACGCATATGCAAAAAACAATATTTTTTGTTAACACTTCGAATGAACTTTGGTACTTATCCAAATGAACTATTCATCTAAATTAGTGGTTTTTAAACTTTCGATCCCCTAACATTTTGAATATTCTTCATCGAAATACATGTTCTATCAAAATTTTTTCGTTGACCGTAATTTAGTGATCTGATCTAGAATGGCACAGCTTTCAGTTTTTCTACGAGGTATCTCACAGTCGTTTAAAAGAGGGAAATCTTAACCTTAAATTAGAGACATTCGCGGACCCTCTAGAAAGGCGCTGGGTACCCCTGGGGGTCCTCGGACTGCAGTTTAAGAGCCACTGAAGTAAACGATATTAAATTCTCGTTTATTTTGAAAATTTATGTATTTTACGTGTATCATTACAGGGGTATACTTAACAAAACCAAATGAAGCAGTTTCAGAATTCAAACTGAATAAAATCAATATACATTTAGATTTTATTGTTTCAGCTGCAAAATAATGTTTCCCTTCTAGATAATAGTTCTTTGTCCCCAAGTGTCTTAATAATACTGCTCGGATGAAAAGCAGAATCTATTCAACTACTCAACGCACAAATAAACAATTCTACGATTTGAATACATGAATGATACAAAATGCAATCTCATAAAACCAAATGTATGCAAATTTAATCTCTTGTTCAATAAGAAAACGATAAAAAAAATTAGTTTATTTTGTTATACGTATGTGCATATACATGAATAATCTCTTTCCCCAAAGAACAAAATGAGAACATCTAAGCAACATATTCTGTAAATATTCATTTCTTGTAGAGTCGCATTGTTTACAAAGAACAAGAAAAAAGCTTCCTTTAGCCAATCTTTCTCTACCCACAAAAAATGTTTTGTATTGATTTTCCAAATAATACCGTAATCGAATTTTTTTGCATTAAACATAAGAGTTTTGCAGTATCCGGCTGTTTCCGTTTATATGATAACTTGATAACTTGTGCAAAATATGTTTAATTAATAGATTATTATAAATGTTTAAAAGAATATTTTTGAATACTTTACTAAAACTTAAAAGTGAAAAAAAAATTCTTTAACTCTAGAATGATACGAACTACGATTCATTTAATATAAAGAAACTAAAAGCGTTATTTAATTGATTAAGAGTGACTAAGTATCATAAATATTTAGGGATGTTGTTAAGTATTAATTATTACTAAGCAATAATCTAGGCAATTGGGGGGAAAATTATTTTACACATTAATCAATTCGTATGCACATAATGTTGTAAATTATTGTTACTAAGGTTAATTATTATAATTATTTTGGTTTCAGGAAACAGTACATTCCCCTCGTGTGGGGGTAAGATATGATCTAGCTGTATGATTAAATTCCTTCATTTAAACTGTTACTACACAAAAACTCTACAGATGAAATGGTGACTGTTTTTGGAAGTAATAGACCTTCATATGACTCTACTGTGACTTGGAAAATGAATTTCCCAACTGGCCTCATATCTCTCAGAAGAATCGAAGACAATTTTTCACTGACGATGCAGCTACATTGAACAAAGGTGATAATTTCATCCTGTTAGACTAAAGAATAGCCAAACACATAATCATAAATGAAGGGCGCGTGTGTGAGAGGATCCGAGGAAGAAGCGTACCTGATCACAAAATCATTAATTTTATTCTATTTTTAACACTTTATGAAATATGCAATTTATAACTTAACTCTGGGAGCAGTATGAAATCCTAACCTGTATTTGGATAACTAGATTATCGAAAGTACTTATCTGAATTGAAGCTTCTTGCTATTATCCTTCTTGAAGCCCGATAGCACGGCCAGCTTCAAACTTGGTTACTTAACCATTTCCTCTGACGGATACTCCGTTGACTCTTATCATACATGACCACCAGTCGCTGTTTACATTTACTAACACTTGGATTTCACCTTAACGATCAACGTTTAAGTATTAACTCGCATCCTCAACGATAGGCACTTAAATAGTAATTACATTTGCATAAAATCAAGTCATCTCTGTGGAAACTGTTTTTTACACTAAAATCACAGTTAATGAATATTTTCCCCAAGAGGATTAGAAGAAGACACAAATAGAACAGGTTACAGACTGATCTTTATGAATGGAATATTATTCACAAAGAGCTACACGTGTCAAAGATGTCAAAATACTGGATTCTACTTTTCAAAAGTAATTACTGCGTGGCATGTCGAAGGGATGCAGAATCTGTTTGAACAAAACGTTTTGTTTTAATTCTCCGTAACTTTGGATGTATCAAAATGATCCAAAGACAAAACAGATGGAATCACCTCTTCCTTAAAAGTTCAGGTGCAGAAATCTTCACTGCTTATTGCAGAAAAGCCGGATCTTCACTAAGCCTATTTCTGCATACTGCTGAATAAATTTCATGATGCTCTGATCAAGAAACAGCGATATTATGAAACCCATTTTCTTAATTTTTTCCCGATAATTAATTTTTTTCTAACAAGATAATTCTGATATTTTTTTATTTTTTATTTATGTACATTAAAATAATTTTCCTTCAACATGTTTTGCACAAATTCCTTTCGTTAAAAACAGGATAACCACAGTTGTATTCTTAACTGATTAATGAAATACTAAATTAATTCTCTATTCTATTTCATTACATTAAATTAAAAAAAAATAATACATCATTTCTTTCTCTCTATATATATACAAGTAATATTTATGTATATAAGTTACCAGATTTTTACCATTCATTTTAAAGACGTTATTGCTAGGACTATATCAAATATTAAATAGGAAAAGATATTATTTTGCAATTTATATTTATTATCGATTTTTTTCTTCGCCTGTCGAAAATAAACAACTCGAGACAGGTCATTTAATTCTTTAAAAGTAGCCCATTTTTTGTTGTGACAGCCTGTAGTAATCTATCATTCATTTTCATCAAAAAAGTAGAAAAAAGAGCCTGGCACGATAATCTTGTCTGATCTGGAATTACAGTCAATGACTTTGCTTCGAAATAGTTAAATCCATGTCAAAATTTTCTAAAAAAAGTCTCTAGTTCTTTATTTTAAGTAGCATAGTTTCCGAATAAGATTTTGTCCACTTACGGATATTTTTCGAATTATGCAATACTGCATTAGTTAGATATATAAATCTTTTAAAATATAGTAATTCGATTTTATATATTTATAATTTTCTTTTCTGTTTCAAAAAAGATTTTTAAAATTTAACATTTTTATTAAAAAATTAACCACAACAGATTTTTTAAAAATCTGTTTTAGTATTTTTGATTTTACATTACTTAAATGTATTTATGATCTAAAATTATTATTTTAACGATTGCAGTTTGTGTGGAATTTTCTTATTTGTTGCCAATTAATTTTCCTCTAAATTACTATTTTACGTTGTTAAAGCTCATTTCATTATATTATCTATTCAGAGAATATTTTCTTACTATACTGAGTACAAAATAATCTTAAAATTGAAGATTTTAGATTTTATAGAGAAGATTTTTTCAATGTATGATTGTCTAAATCTTTTTGACATATTTTTCACTAAACATATTCTCATCGACAAAAATAATATTAGTTATTGGCATCGGTATGAAAGTATTTTAACACCATACACTTCTTCATGTCTCAATCTAATCAAACATGTATAATTAAATTTTATGGCTGTTGCATATTTCTTTTCTATAAAAAACTCATTTATTCGTGTAATTCCCGTTTATCATTTGATTTTGTACTTGAAATTCGCAATGCTAAACAATATTCACAAAATTACCAAATTTAATTCGCATAATTCACAATATTACGAATCAAGAACAAAATTTGACTTCACTTTCATATTTTTTTTTAAAAAAACGTATTTGTTCCTGAAATTCTCGATTTCTAATTTGATACTCTACTTAAAATTCACAACAAATAATAATATTCCCAATATTACCAAAGAAATTCAACACATTTTTACTGCAGTTGCATATTTCTTTTCCAAGAAAAACACTTTTTTTCAAGAAATTTCCCTCGTTTGACCTTCTATAATGAAATTCACTCAAATAATTTGGCCAGTTTTCAAGCTACTACAGAATTATTTATTTTAAACAAAAATCATTTAATTTCGAAAAAAAGTTTCACACACACAGATTGCATTAGCTTTTTTTTATAAGTGATGATAAAGTCAAATGAACTTTAAGTCACCTTGGAAAAAAAAATATTTGAAATTGGAAAAAAAAATCAACAATTTATAAAACTTTTCACAGTAAACAACCAGGAATATATTCTTGAGAAGAAAGGAAAGAAAAATTCCTAGAAGTAAATGAACTGATGAGTTTTTCTGCAAGACTGACCACAGATTTTTCCGAAAATAAATAACAGTAAGTCAACAACACTAATAAAAAAAGGTACAAAGAAGCAAAATAAACTTCAGAAGTAATGTGGAATGAGTCAACATTTGGGGTTGGTTTCATGATTATAAATAAAACCTAAACACATCTATTATTTTTTTTCCGGCTATTTTTGAAAATTCATTATGAGAATGGATGATATTTTTCCATAATGTTGAGTAATATAAATTAAATATATCCTAATTTCCTTAAAAAATTACTTAAATAAATTATTCGGTTCTTGGTACTACCATAACCATATTGAAGACACTGAACAAAAAGAACTCGAAAGTTAATGGTGGAATACGCTGACAGGAATATGGAGCGCGTTATCAAAAAATACTATTTGAAAAATAATAAATAATTATAAGCAAATAATCAATAAAGGAAAAAGAATAACTAAATTTCATTGTTAAGTTAGTCCCAGATTTACTTTTAAGTATTCGAACTTACCATATCAACAAACGGTTAGAATGGCGGCATTCGGAGGAATATAAAACGAAGCACATTGCCATTCCAGCGCGGAATAGATGTGAAAAATTAAGGTTCCCACTTTGGTGAGATATTTTGAAAGTTGGCAAGGTTGTCATAGTACGCAAGTACCAATTTTTCAAATTGGGGTATTTTTTTATATCCGTAACCAATCCATCAATTAACTTGACTAAGATATTTTATCTTAAAGAAGGAAATCCAATAAAACTGAGCTTTTCTGGTTTACTGAAAAAGAAAACTAATTCGAAATAAGGGAAACAAAATTAATTAGAAAACTAATGTCCAGTCTTTGTAGATATTTTAAAAGTATTGCAATTTTAAACGATGTTGAAATAACTTTACTATCGGGGAAAAAAGCGACAAAATTGCGGAGTAATTAGTGTTAAAATTATTTTAAAGCACCATGAAATGTTATACCTTCAGCAAATGATGAACAAATCTTTAAATTAAAAAAGCATGAATTAAAATATATTTCGAGACAAGAACGAGAAAATCAAATTAATAAACAGTTTAAAACTCCAAAACATATAAAAACAATTAGATTTCAAACAATATCAGTTAATTAAAAATGCAAATGATATATCTGTTTTCACGATTCTCTTATTAATGATGCAAAAGAACTTTTTTTTTCATCGATTGGTGAATTTTAACAGATTCAGGAAGTATTACATCTTTTTTTAAAAAGAGATTATCTGAATACACTTTTGTAAACGAGAAAAGATTTCTCTAGTACTTTTTAAATTAACACTCTTTTTCATCTGTACATGTATTGTTCCTAAACAAAGAGTAATTTTATGCTTCTAAATAAATATCGTTATTTTACTTTAAAAAATATGAAGAAGCATGCGACAATATGCAATCATCGGAGAATTCTTCACAACATCCATCATGGTCCTTTCAGCATCGAAACAACTAAACTTGGTTTTTTTTCCCTTAAGGTCTTTAAAAGAAATTTATTTTGTCAGCTTTTATCATCCTTGGGAAATTCTTCACTTTGCGTTTTAAAGACAAAGAGGTGAGTGACAAAAGCAACACCATCGTTGGAGGGATACTTCACAACATCTATCATATTTTTTTTCACTGTTGAAGCATTCAGATCTTATTTTCTTTACTTTGTGTTTTTAAAAGAGATGTATTTTTACGCTTTTTATCCTCTCTGAAAAATGCATTTTAAAATATCATGTTTATACCACAGTACATGAGTTTCGCGAACTGGAAAAAATGCATCGATTTTTGAAGATTTTGTCTCTAGGTGTTAAAATCCCACACTATATAAATGCTCTACAAGAGAAATGCTTTGTTTTTCCATGTAAATGTTTAAGTTCAAACTCTTATATTCTGAATGTAAAATGAAGACATATTTTAGGTGTTACTTATTCCAATTTACTCCGATAGAAAATAGAAGTTGTGTTGCAAAAATCATTATCCAATAAACTTAATTTATAACATAACAATAAATTCATGACTTAATGATATTATAAGGAATTTGCATCCCTTCTTCCATGTAACCCGGTTAGAGGTGTAGGAGGAACTAAATGATCTGACGACACACATGATGAACTTCAATTATTTATTTATCACTATATTCAACTCGGACACAAATAATACTCTAAATAAGATAAATTTGATGAGTCAGAGGACGAGGGAGAGACAAGATGGTGAGGGGATAATGTATTCGACCATGCAAATCTACCTTTACGACCACTTAAGCAGTTTGTTAAATTTATGACCGCGCTAACAATTTAACTCTCTAACGTCTACCTGAAATAATATAACAGTACCTGAACTCTTGCGCTGTTCTTATCCTTCATTTTACTTTAACACGGCTCCGCATTCTTAATATTCCAACTTCTCGCTTCGTACACTGTTTACGTGTACTATTCACTGCAAAGTTACTTCGCTTCTCATCTCTTCACTTCACATCCAATCTATTCTCGCGTCACTAACTTTCTATACTCGCGAATACACAGAATATATATATTAAACTTAATTTGCATAATCACGCTTCCTGTCCTTGGAGAAAGTTGGCTGAAAAAATGATTGCCCAAAAGGAATCCCCAAGGGGTTAGTAGCATTAACCGTCACATTACTTTAATTATCTTTAATCATTAACGATCTCAGTTTAAATAATTAACTGTAATCCACCACAGCATACAGTTATATTCAAGCAGGATTGAGCCTAGTTTGGATTTAGAACAGTACACAATACAAGAAGGATATAATATGGTTGATAATCTTCGAATGCAAGAGAAATAAAAAATAAAAACATCTCTACGGATTAACTTGAATTCTGCAATAATTACAGTAAATTTTCTTTTGACAAGAAACAATTAATATAAATGTATCTCTCCACAATAGCGCAGATTTGAAAATTTCACAAATATCGCATACAAAAATTCAAATACTTAGTAATAATTTCCCTCAAAGCGAATCAAATTCACAGTCACTGCCAAATGTTTGACTACAGTGTCCTTATATTGGTTGTGAAGCATCATCAAAGTTTATTTCACCTAACACTTTTACTAAGCCCTACAGCATTTTCTAGGTGCATTTATATTTTCATCATATTTGACTATGTTGGCGCTACTTGCTGGTCAAATTTTCCATCATGTCCTTCACCAAGGTCACTCTTATTAACTTACTATTATTTTCAAGGATAACCCTCTCTACATCTACAAAAGATCTTTCAAGCCACAATATCCAATCAGCAATTAGGTTCAGATTTTTCTAACACTATATAATTACGATTTCATTCGTATGTAAATATTAAGGTACTTTACTTTTCTGTTCAGATGGGCTTTTATATTAAAATCTGTGTTTGCATTTGTAGATTTCTGATAGAATTGCTTTAGTATGTTTCGGATAAAAAAATTTTGAATTAACACTAAACTGATTTTTTAAAAATATTAAGAACTCAGTCATTTTTTAATTTCAACAAAGAATACATTCTTAAATTTCACATCTTGAGAAATAAAGCAAATTAAGGATGTAGAATTTTAGATATTATTAAATATAACTTTTTACCAGAGAGGAGTAAATATCTCTCAATTAAATGTAAAGTAAAAAAAGTAAAATGATTCTTGAAAACAAGGCGATTTCAGTCGATGTTTAGATGTAGATTCAGATTTTCTCAATATTATCAACAACAATTATATAATGCAAAATAGTAAAATGAAATTAGATCATATTAATCCTCACGTGGATACTTTTTTCCCTTTCATTTGTATTTACTTCTAAATAATAGTAAAGTGCTTGTAGAAATGTTAGTGTAATCAATACATGAAAATGTATCGGCAAGAAACGAATCATCGTACATTTGTACTGATTTCACAGAAATTAGATCTGTCTCTATAAATAACTAACTTTGTTAGATATCGATAATAAGTGTTATTTCTTTGATGTAAATGATACCACAAGATATTTTGTACTAATAATGGAATAAAATTTAAGCAATATTATTCAATAAATATTTTAAAATAACTGGATATCTTAAAAAAATCTTTCACTCTGTTATTTCTTCTTTCAAGAAAATAAAAAATAATAATAAATAAATAAAAATATTTGTTTCCTGGATGTTTAGAATACATAAACATATGAAGTCAATTATATTTACGTAACGAGTTTCTGAATTAATACTTTTATGATTTATAAACTACATGAAATACATTTTTTTTGTAGAACTTTCAGTAAAGTAAAATTTTTTTAAGCACTCAATTACTATTGAAGAACATTTATATCTTTTATTTGACGAAAGAATTTCTGATTAGCATAGTGAAATAATATACAAGTGAGTGAGTGATATATTAGCATCGTACTTTAAAGCAACCCGGGAGCTAGTGTGAATCTCGTAATTTTGAACCTCGGTCAAGTGACAACGGAGCTGGCACCCTCCTTCCAAGTTAATACAAGAACGGGGAATTTTGAGCATTGACATAGCTAACGTGTGTTGGCCCCTCTACACGGTGGGTTTTCAGTGTGTGACGGGGCTATTCGCGAGATATTCTGACAAATCCTCTTGGGGAAACTTTGGGGCTAGCATTTATACTAATTCACAGCCTTTCAAGAAAACACACGAGATAGATATATGTTAATTAGTTCGATTATATAAAGTCTATATATATATATAGCCCGGCTAGCTCAATCGGTAGAGCACGAGACTCTTAATCTCGGGTCGTGGGTTCGTGCCCCACGTTGGGCGCCATTGTGGGAGAGGGGTCCCACTTAGGACCCCTCCCCCACAAGTGGCACCAGGACTCGAACCCGTGAGAAACCAGCCATCAGTAAGTCATCATAATCTCTCAGTTATTGTTGCCAAAAAGTATGTAATAATTGTATAATATATCACTGCATGGGCTCCTTCAAAAATAGTTTCGTTCTACAACCTAAATAGTACAATATTTATCATTGAAATAATTTGGCACAGTTAAACAACAATTATGATTTAATTTTTTGTGAAATATATATTGCACACACACATCATTATACCTCACATAACTATAGAAAACTATTAAGTACAAAATGGTAAAAAATTTCACATTAACACAAACAGATATCTAATGGATAAAACGACAGAAGGTAATATGGTTTTATCCAATTTCTAAAAAACTGTGGATTGTACTGTAGGACTGAAACCTTTTAAACATTATTGCTCATATTCAGTTCTTTTTTCATATCTTTTTTATCTTTTCATGCGATATAATGGGCTTTCTTCCCATTTTGCTCAAAATGTCAGCCCTTTAGCTTTGAATGGATCATTACGCAACTAGGCAAAGCGTTTTACCCTGCTCAACCTTGTTTCATCAGCTCGGCACGCTAGATTACCCTCTTCTGCGATTACGAAATTGTAAATGTGATTTTAGGCGATAGTATATCATGGAAAAGAATGAAAGTTACGCATGTAATGCTGTATATTCTTCAAAGCTTTTAACGCGTGTAGCTAAAATGTACTCTTTTCTCCAGAATGTATTGTTAATTCAATCATGTTTCTTGATTATTATTGAGTTGAAAATTTTTAATGAACGTGGACGGTTTTTTTGTTTTATTTCGTAAAATTTTGAAATGCTTCTAACATTTACGAAATATATAGACTAGAATTTACTTCTATTCTTGCATTTATTTAATTAAGACAGTACGTATGAGAAAATAGACACCTACTGAATTATTTTACCCGACTACGTTCGGAACATTGATTTTGCAAAAGCGTACGAAAGAATATTTTTTTATATATTTGGTTTCACCTAGATTAAAATACACGTATAAAATTATTTCAAGCATATTATTACAATACAAAACTATTTTTATGCAATATTTTTTCAAAAAATGAACTTAGAATGACCCATTTTCAAAACACCTCCTTCTATAATAATAATAATATTTTGCTTATACAGTAGAGCGTCGTTTATCCGAATCAATTGGGATCGGATACCGTTCGGATACGTGATTGTTCAGATAACCGAACGCGTTCTATGCAGTATATGAAACGGGACACATACGAATATTGAAAATCATAACATGCGGGAAACGTGCTTGAAATAAAAAAGCAAAATAGGGGCAAAATGTCGCAATTTTACCTTTATTATGAAAAATAATCACTTATTTTTTGCCGTACTACTGTACACCTTCGTTTTTTCGCTGCAAGGTCTCTGATTCTCTTGAGCAGCCATAGTTGAGTAGGACAGCACTCTGATTGTTGTTCGTACCATTCCATAGCTGTCACTAATGTAGAAAACGCGCCAGTATTTGATAGACCCTTGCTACTTTTGTTGTTGTTGTTTCCCGTCACTTTTGGCCTCACGTGAAACAACTGTAGAGCACATTCTGTGAAACACTATTCGAAACTGTGTAAAACAACTGTGAAACACTTTAAAAACGTATACGGACTTTGGTTCGGATATTTGAAGCTCCGGATAATAAACGTTCTTCTGTATATAGCTAAGACTACTCCAGAGAGCCTGACCTAGAAGTTTTGAAAAAATCACATTATTTTCAGAGTTACTACCAATTTAAATAATTATGAGTATTCTTTGTTACGTTTTCTCTACTCTGATGCATTAAAATATGGATAAATTCACTTCTAAGTAAATATTTTAATAATTGTAGTTCAAGCTCTGTACAGAAATCTTAGCTATATGTATAGGCAAAATATTATTCTTATAGAATCAGTTTTCATAAACAGTTTATTTTTTTTTTGAAAATATGAAATTCAATAATAGTATTTTGCCAAAATATTGCACTTATTATAATATTCTTAAAACATAATTTTGTACGTGTATTCTAATCTAAATAACACTAAATATTAAAAAAAATATTCATGTGTAGGCTTTTGTAAAATCATGGTTCCGAACGTAGTCGGGTATCTTAATTCTTTATTAAATAGTGCTGCATAAAAAAGACCAGTATGTAAATCTATTATTTGAAACTAATTCTTTAATTCCTTATCATTCTTAATTTTGTTTTCGTATCAATTTTCCTTAGTTAAAAAAATTGTGACCGATCTCTATTATTATGAAAGTTAAAATATATTAGTCATGATTTTAAATGTTAAAATTTTTTGAAGTAAAATGATATAGATATATACGCAAAATACAAGTAATGACAGGTGACGTACGGTGGAAGTTGGGTTAATCACAGTGTGGCCGTCTGTGAGGTTAAATCGGAATGGAATTTCGGTGTATACATCAATAACTTGTCTAAACTACGGAGTATAAAAGAGTCAAAATATAGGAAATGAATGCAACACATTTTATTAGTTTTGCATTTTTAACTGCATACTTTTGTAAAAATTCACACATTTATAAAGTAATATAATTACATAACGCTTATGAATATCATTTTTCATCAACCACTTTCAGGTTTTTGAAGTTAAATTTGTTGTTGCTTCAAATTCCTT